>JAGXCT010036984.1:0-88467 GCA_022495035.1 Philopotamus ludificatus
GTCTATAATATAATCTCTTTAATTTCTATAAAAAAAATGAAATGCCATTTGAATACAATGTAGTAGGTTTAAATGCAAGATTTTTTTCTCGTCGATGTTATTGTAATTTATTTAATACAGAAATATTCCAATAATCTAAATATATAGTATTCAGATATCAGTTGAATAGGGTAAAAGGTCAATTCTTTTCTTACCCAGATTATTAAAATTCATGAGAGTGATTTTAGCTGTATATCACCAGGTATTGTTATAATGCATAAAATCTTTTTTCTGTATATTGACGGCCATTCAGATTTTATTTTTCAGTTTAAACAGTTGATTTGATTGCAATAAACCTCAATTGTTATTGTTTAGTAAAATGGGAGCACTTCGTAATAGATGATTTCTGATTATAACCTTACCACACCGAAAAAAGGGCCTTAAGGTTCGAGAAGTTGGTGTCTGTCCTTTTGTAAGCTATTTCTATTTTCAAGTTCATTACCCACTTTTCATCCCCAATTACTAGAGTTCTGAAAAACGATGATTCTTCTTCTAATTGAAGCAACTTATTGCTTATATATATATATATACCCTCACGGCCTTGTTCTCGTCGCTCAAGTCATGGGGTATCAAAACTCCTTGTTTATAGATTCTTCTGATATTTTTAGTTATTCTTGCACGCTTGACTAAGAGTATCTGAGTGGGTCTGCTATTGAACTGATTTTGTTGGGCTTGACTTAGGCTTAAACTTCACACCTTAAATTGCCATCAAGCATTTTGACGACCTTTTTCTCTTGAAGTTTGTTTTTTAAATCAAAAATTCCGATCTATAATTTTTTCAAACCATCTCTGACACTGACGAATAGATAATACTTCTCCATATAAACCCTTATTTTTTTGTAGTAGCCCATGGGGTGTTTTTTGATCTAACTCGTATAGCAGGCAGTTTCGCGAATAATTATTATCTGGTAAAAACAACCTATTTGAAACAAAGCAAAGAAAAAACCAAATTTATTCTAATCATCTGAACTGTTAACATCTGAAGATTATTTCCAGATGTTCACGGACCAAATGAATGTAAAAACCCCGTTGTGGTTCAATGGAAGAAATACAACTGATGACCAAACAGGTCCTTGTCTAAGTCGCAATACTTTCATCCGGTACCCTTAATATTACCAATGCTGAAAAATCATTTGTTATTAATGAAATAAATATATAGCGAATAAATGAGATATATTTATTGCAATAATTATGAAAATTAATTTTTAGCTAATAAGCAAGCAACAAAGCGTTGTTGAAAATTCCATTATGCACCCCTTCTATGTCTCATATTACACGTATAATAGGTTCTATACAGCAAGGTGCCATGCATATAAATGTATTTAAGTATTCATTTGTAAAATATAAACATAATGTAAGTAAATGTGCTTGAAAAAAAATCCATTGATTTAAGACGTCAAATATATGACATAAAACCAGTTTTAATAATCTCTGCGTTGAAGCAGTGTCGATATTATTTTAATTTAATATTAAAACATAATATTTAATGGTCTGCTTTTAAGCACGAGATAGATATTGCGTTTTAATATGTTTCTAATGATATAAAAAAATATTATTCACTTAACAATTGTATAAATATTCCCGTTACACGATTCAAGATCAATACTGTATATATTTATATTGAATTCCGTATTATCTAATCCGTACAAAACTCCTCGACGATTACGGTAATGCCAGTATTATTAACCACAGAATTTTTTCATTACTTTCAGAGCCCGGGATCTAATCTGCAACAACTGCCGCCTTGGTGAAATTTCCGGCCGAGCTGCCAAAAATGAATTTCGCATGAATATTGGCCGATATTAAAATCGGGCGGGTTGCATGAGTGACTGGAGTGGTCCCGACCAGATGGCGACTAGGGACGCTGAGCCACAAATATGAAATGCCCGCGAGACGAGACCTGAGGAGGGCCGCGTGATCGAGCCACCATGGGGCACTCGCTAGACCTCAACCTGCTTGTGGCCAGCATGCTCAGGCTTATCATAGGTAAGTGGAACGGAACAGCGGGGGTTATCTCAGGTCTCAGATCTGCCTCCATCCCCGTCCCCCCCCCTGCCCCCAACACTCGCCACTCTGGAGGTCTCAACTTGGCCCACATGTCGACCGGGTAAATCCTTTAACGATCTTCGGATTTGGGTACCGGCAGTCAAAAGCCCCCGGCGCCCTCGTCGGGCTGAGCGCGCTGATCAAATTTCGGACTTTAATATTGTTGTTATTGTGCGCGTGATGGTGTAAGACGATGTTTTCAATATTCTATATTCTTATAAAGCTGTATTTAAACAAGTTTACTTAGAGATTGAATCAAGACCCTAATACATTCCATAATATTGTTAAACATTATATTAATATTATTAAAACATTAGACGTTGTATTTTCAATGGATGCTTTAATTAGGCTTCCAAGGAAATTAATTGAAAATACAAGATGAAGCTTTCGACCGACAACACTGATTCGTATAATAATTCCAGCATCTATAAGTTTTACTGAAATACAATAAAATCGTTTATGAATCACATATGTGATTTTCAACAGATCGGCATGCATTATTCTTGCGTTTTCACAAATGATATCCTCGGAGATTCTATTACTAAACTGCTGTTTTCATTTTGTCATTCGATCTTTGTTTCGTAGCAGCTGTTGCCCCCTCAGCCACATAAGCCTCTTCAATTGGATCTTTGTGTTTCGGTATTGTATATAGAGATCGTCGCTATTCGATACTCTACAGTTAAATCAAACACACATTACTTAGAAGAGAGTTTAATACGAATTATTTATACGAAATAATCTTAGATACCCCAAGCATCTTAAGTCAAGACATTGATGAATTCTTCATCTACATCTTGAAATTTTTCAAAAATGGATTTATCTAAGAATACGATGATATTCTTCATAATTCGGTCGATATTTTGAAATGTTTTTAACTAATCAATATGACCCGTAAATGACAAACTCTTGCAGAACGTGTCACTCGTACGTTTCACTTGCGCTCGGCACATTGTAGCGGATGCGAGCGAGGAAAACCATCGCGCGCGTGCCAACAGCAGCGAATATTGTAGTTTTCAGTTTTTCCCACAATTTTAGATAATAAAAGCCAAGGATTATTTATAATATTTATTATTTAGATTTTTTTGACAAATACAAAAAGAGTGACATCTACGTTATATAATATTTAAAGAGTTATTCCAGAAAAATAGAAAGCTTGGGGTAGCGAATATACCCCATCGACATGGCTACGTTTTGCAGGTAGTCGATTATCAAGAAATTATAATGATCTAAAACTATCTAAAAAATAGACTGTACGAGGTACTGTGAGATATAATTACATATACTTTATCCTTTTTTTAGACGGTAGATACGTTATATCGAAAACCATGTAGAAAAAACGAGTAAAAATTGATGATATCTATACAAAAATTGAATATTGGTTCCCTGCATTAATTGCAATATCCTTTATCACGTTTATTATCTAAGGCGATTCTGTTTTAATCTCTTAAATATTGACAAAAAATGGCTTTTTATGGATATTTTAATAACCAGGAATAGAAAGAATTCCTAGCAAACCATGTTTAAGGAATTATTACGGCAATTACGGAAGTTTGGGCATCATCGCAGTGTTGGTTTTGATAAAAAAATAATTCAAATATTCCATTTCAAGTAAAAGATCGCAAAGCAAACCGAAACACGTAAAATCCTATTGCTAGTTAACGAGATAAACCAGGAGCAATTTTAATAAAATTTACCCTGTAAAAAAATAGAATTTTATTTATTAAACTTTGTGAATATTAAAAAAAATATATATAATTTTTTTGCTATAAATCATTTAAATTTTTAAATGTATCATAATGGTTTATAGTTTCAGTTGATTCTTCAGTTATTTATGAAGAGGTAGAAATATATAAATACATTTACAAGTAGTTAATAAGCAAAAAATCATTATTTAGCAATATTATCAAAGACAAGAGGGTATTCAAAAGCACCGTTTTACTATACATACAGACTTATCTCAATAAATTTAATCTTTAAAATATTAAGAACGTATTTTTTTGTCAAAGCAAATATACTTTAATTATTTGACGTAAATAACTTAAATATGGATCATTCAATCAATAATTTGACCATATGATTTATTGTATAAAAATATATTGCACATTTTAAAATAATTAATTATGATTTATAAAATAAAACAATACGAATTAAAGTTGTTTAAATATGTTGTTAAATCCAGTTTAATATAAATTGCAATTACTAGCGTTAAAATAAATATTGTATTTATTAACTAAAATATTATGAGTATTATATATAATGATGTTGATGTTTAAATTCGGATCCAAATTGTTTTTTTTTATTATTTATATTTCGTTAATACATATTAATTTCACATTCTTTTATCTGGAATATAATGATTATTTTAGAAATACATATATTTCTGGAGGCTTTTTTAAATTAAATTCATAATAAGGATAACGGAATGTTTAACAATATGTTAAATAAATAAATTATACCAACTTTTTTCTTTATGTTTTAATGAAAATATTAAAATATATTATTATAAATATGTAAGAAAATTAATTGACTTATGGATACGGTAGGTTATGAATTACTCTCCTCTCTGTTTATTTACAAGATGAAAGTGGAGGTAATTTCAATATTGCAGGGATGAGCTTTCTCCTTTTACGTCTTCCCTTGAACTAACTCATTCTGAAATCTGTTATTGGGCTTTGTCTGTTGATTTATTATATCCCGCAAATATAAAAAAAAGAAAATGGATGTGCGTGGTCACCACGCCCGATGGAAGTGAAATCTGAGGAAGTGAAACAAAAGAAAGCGAATGGTATTATGTATGAGGGAGTAAAAAATGTCTAAGATTTATAATTTATTATAATAATTAAAAAGAAGATTTTGTATCACGGGAAAAGCTCGCTTTAATTATATCCATCGGAATTGAGTGATTTTGTATATAATAAGAATAACAAAATATATATAGAATATATCTATGACGTCGAAGGGTTAAAATAATACACATCTTACGTAAATAAATTTATTTTGCGTCCTCTCCAGTAAATTACTATTTAACTCTATCAAAATATAAAATATTTGTAACTTTAAATTAAGTAACAAGCTCTTATATTAAAGTTTCTCTTGAAAGTAGGATTTAAAAATGAAGTTTGTTGAAATTAATTTTTAATAACGCAAAAGTTTTATATAAAAATTACACTCATATAATTATTTCAGAATTAAAAATAATATATGTGATTCGTCACATTAGTCAAAGTTTAAAACATCATAATAATAAAACGTCTTAATTAATTACTGTTGAGATTGTGACATATCCGTGACACTCGGTATGCGTCTGACAAACGGTTAACCGAGCTCGAGTTATCAAACGTACTTACTGCGGTTATATCAAAACCGCGCAAATTTAAATAAATTCGCATTATTAATCAAACACAACGACACGGCGGATAGCCAGTTTTAATATAAAAACCTCGTATTATTATTCGGAAATTTCGGTAGCGAAAAAAAAATGCGAAAGGTCGCGAAATAATCGCGCAAAAACCGTCGCCACCGGGATAAGGACGAGGAGGAAAACAAAAATAAAGTACAAGAAGAAAATCCTTATAAACCTTTGATGTTTATGCTAAAAGTCGTTTTCCATTTCTTCTACTTGATAGAATGTGTTTTTTCGCCGGGTATACAAATAGAGAGGAAAATTGTTTCGTCTCCGGCCATTGCCGGTTTTCCGTTTCATATTTGCAATCCCATTTTTTATGTTTATCTTAGGACATCTTTACGTCCCGGGTAATACATAGAAATGAGTCCTGTCCACAATAATAAAGTGCAGTATTGTGTCATCTCCCCTTATGTTATTAGGTCTAGTCTTGTGTGAATATTATATGGGGGGTAATGAAAGGCAAGTTTATGACGCGAAGGGTCCAAGTTTTGGTCCATAGTTGTTTAAAGATGTATGCCAAGACAATTTCAACGCCAGAGATTGGTTAATTAATTCTTAATCAAGTCAAAGATCGTTTATACAGTATCTTATATGACAAAGTAATCAAAATATTTACTGAAAAATCAATCGTGATTTTGAAACACTAAAATGATTGTATTAATATTTAACTTACTAGGATATTATTTTTTTTTAAATAAAAACTTCATTTATTAGGTCGAGTCATAAATAACTTTTATATAAATACGTTTATTTTGCTTTAAAAAAATATATTTATCTATTATATATTCATCAATGTAAAATATACCATTTTCATCTTATTGACAACTTATCGATCCCCTCTTCATCCAAACCCACCAAAATTTGGTGGGTTTATATTGAAAGAATATATCGAGAGTCTGATTGATTTGCTCATCATTAATGAAAGTTTCTGAAATAAACAGAGAAGGTGACAGTCAGTAGGAGGATGTGGCAAACTAGCTAACCTATTTTTAGCTTTCCCACGATTTTACGGTTTGTTATGACATTAAAATACAATTCTGTCAAACTCAGAAATCATTTAATGGAAAAACTTTGTATTTTTATATATAAACACAGTCATTTATTAAAGCAACTAGATTTTTAAAATCGGTTGCGCTTAAGTCTATTAGTTTAGTTGTCATGGAAAATGGATTCTTTACTAGTTTTCGGAGAATATTTTAATTGTTGTTTTCGAGTTATGTAGGTGATCTAAAAAAATCTTTGGATACTTCTCCATTTACTATATATATACAATTTAATTCATTCGAACGTTCATAAAGGTAAGAAAACAATAAAAATGATTTAAAATTATTTTTATTTTATCATATGATGCCATTTTTTTCGTCATTTGAGTGATTTTTCTCTGAAAAGTCTATTCACTAACGTAATAGTAGATGTATAAATAGTTTTTAGCGCTAATAATGTAGAAAACCTTGGTTTAAATGATTGTCACATATAATTTATTTTATTTCTGTAACTCTATTTAGTAATATGTCAAATTAAATACCCTATTCTGGTGTCGATAAATAATAAGACGTGGGGAATAAAAAATCTTCATCTAATTTTATTGTTATTGGTAATGAGAAGTATTATTTTGATTATGAATGTGGATTTTTTTCAATAATAATATATTAATGATCATTAAAAAATTCCACGGTATAAAATACGCTGATCCAGGGTATCATATTTAATCAATGTCCTTGCTGTATGTTATTTTGGGATTTTAGTACATCATGAAATCATATTGTTGCATATTTAACCGAAGGTTAAATTTAATTAAGATTTGTCAAAATTTGAGGCATTGAATTTGTATAAATTTAACATGTGACCTCTTGGAAAAGTTATTAAGATCGTCTCGCGATAAACATATTATTATACTTTACACATTTCTGGCCCAATTTTATGCATAGAGTTTCGGATAAGTTTCTAACAATGTTTCCCCCTTAGCAAAATTCCGACCCCTAATCTAAGAATTTTGTCGGATAAGCTTTAACTTATTCAAGGGACCAAGTTATGAACAGGAGTGCCATAAATCGAATTCGTATTATACGGACCGGTGTAACACACAGGTAAATCCTGACGTTAATATATTCAGAAAGCATCCCAGAACCAAGGATACATATATATCTTGTCTGCCATAACGAATACCGTTCAAAATATTGGATAATATACCCGAGAAAAAAAAATGAATGTCGTGATGTGTTGCCGAAAAAAAAATGTTTCGTATCTCCAGTGTCCTTAAAGTTAATTCTGTTGTAGCTAAGAATTTTTTTAAGATCTGAACCCATTTTGACGCAAAAAGTTTTTCGTCGAACAAAGTAAAAACTAGGAATAGTTTTTCTGCAAAGAAATGAATCATTGTGGAAAAAAGTGCGTCGAAAAAAATGTTACTCCGAGGATCGTATATCTTTTTTTTCGCAAGGATTTAAGGATATTAAAATTAATGACCATTCTAGAAAAGTTACTCGGAATAATAATACACATTAAGCTTGTTACGTATATTTTATAAAGTTGTTTTTATAAATGTTTACATTTAAATTCTATGGATTTTATAAAATGTATCTAATTATAACGATGATATATTTACATATTATTCTAAAAAAATTCAGATTATTTTATATTAATGTATAAATATTCAACGAGTATTGTATATTTTAAGAAAATACGATTTTTCAACATAAAAGTTGAATACTTTTAATGTTTAGTTATGTATTTATTTAAATAAAAATATTCAGGTCGTTTAGAATATGACTGAATAACTTCAGGAAATTTTCGTTGATTGATTGCTAGCGGAAACGGAAGGGCAGGAAGCGTCATCCCGCGACAGTTCCACAATGATTTATTTCTGGCCTCGATCGTATTACCAGTAATTTATTCACCCGCTCCTGAAAAATATATAGAATTTTCATAGAAATGCACTATAGGGAAAATAAATCCTTATGACTCTGGCCTTATTACATTTTTTTTATGAGACTGCTTATTCGTTTCGATGAGCTTTTATTTAAAAGAGAGCCTTATGCAAATGTCGTTAGGTCAAGTGACTCATTTTACGCGAAAGGGCGACCAAATTCAAATCCGACAGGGTTGCCCCTTTTTACATTATATATCCTAGGTTTTAAAAAGGATCCGACAGGGGGTTGGCTTTCATCCCTTGGGCTGTAAATTATACAAAATGGTGAGTCCATGGTTCCATTTTCCCCTTTGCTCTTTTTTAAATGATATCGCAATGATAGCACAAATGAAAATTAATGAAGATATTATTTTATTTAATATTCTTTTAAATAAAATACGCATATCGTAAAAGTTTCCGATCCAAATCCATGTATTCTAAAACGGAAGCTTTGAATCCTCAGGGTACTGTAATGCTTTCAGTAAAAAGTCGTAAATTACCACAGTTTCTCAGCATATTTTTTTTTATAAAACACTGAAACGAGCATTAAAATGTATTAAATAAATCTTGTATTATTTATTATTATTATGAAAATATTATTAAATATTCTACTAAGCGCAGATAATCATAATATTATGTTTAGGGATATGTTTATTTTGTCATATATTTTAATACGAATTTTCGAATTTATTACGCATGAAATTTAATTATTGCCGAATGTTCGGTGCGTGCAAATTAAAAATGATATCATTATAAATTTTACGCATCTCTTTCATAGATGTCAGTATTTATATATTAATATTTAGCATAGAGTTGAATCTTTCAGCAGAGATACGAACCATTTTCAAAGTAAATTTCGCGTCGTATCAAACATTCTGTCGATTTATTCTGTGTCGTTGTATAAAACATAGATGCTGCTTTTATATTTTTATATTAATAAAACATATTTAAATCAATTTTATTTAGATGTAAATTATGGTAATATGTATATATTTTCTTTATGAAAATCTGAGTTTTATTAACATATGAATAGCAAATTTACTGCTAAATAAACAAATCTTTGAAATTGCGTTATGAGAAAAATATTCTGGCAATATATAATATAAATATAATATCACGTAGCGATAGGAAAAAATCTTTGTAATATGTGAATATTTTCGCATGCAAACACGTGAATTGGATGAAAAAGTGAGTGTTATCTCATTTTTTTTCTTATGTATTATCAAAATATGAAATATATTTTCACGTAGAGCAGTACAAAATTTTACGACAGCGTAAGTTTTCTTGCGAATCGCCGTGTATCTGAAGATTTTCTTTTTAACCTGGATAAAACAATTTATGAAGCTTTTACCGTAGCGGAAAATTTAAGAGGATCGATTCAATTTCATTAGTGCAGTTCCGATAATTGAATTTTTCTACCAATGTACTATTAAATTCTAGTATATTGTCAAATGGCATTTGATTCCTTTTTTTGAGGAATTTTTTAATCAGTAAAAATATATAATTGATATGAAAAATGTTAAGAATTTGTCACTATGCTTTTTATATGGCATAAAAAATATAGTTAATAATAATAATTAAATGAAAAATATGAAAAATAATAATTAAACCTTAAATTAAATATTAAAAAATATTTACTTTAAATATACATCTGGTAAAATTAGTAGTTTTTCTTATAGCAATTAAAATCCTAAAGATTTTTTTTAAATAACGGGAAATTTTTAGGAATAAATCCAACCTTTTAAAATCCAAGTTTTTAAAGGCATCTGTAATTATTCTTTATCATAAAGTAAAATATATCTCTTTAATACAGTAGTAGTAGTAGTGTAGGGTTTTTATAATCTATGTTTTATTTAAATACGTGTCGCGCATAAGATGGTAACTAACATCAATTATATTTTATAGTATTCAAGAAAAACACCCCATTTTTATTCCTTAACTATTATTTTAATGAAAAAATATATTTTTATACATACACTTTGCTCAAAAATAAAAAAAAATGCTAACCTATACTTAAAATAATAAAAAACAAACACATAACACTATAAACATTAAGAATAACATGTTTTGCGAATGCAGTTACAACGTTATTCCACAACTCTTATATAAAACCAAGATTTCATTACGTTTTTTTCCCAAAATGAAGTTTATTTTCTATACCAGTTGAGTGACATGCACCAAAAATTCAATGGCAATATTTAAGAAATAATACAAAGAATATGTTGACTTACTTCTAAATTTTCACCTCTAGTATTTATTACTCAATCTCACAAAAAAATAGATTATTCTTTGCAACAATATTACAATAGACTTCGAAACGTAACTATGCTATGTAACTATGTTGGAATACGGTCAACCCTCCTATAGCGCTCTCTTGCGGCGTGTGCCGGAGTCCCTTATACAGTGCTTCCCTTTAGATCACCGTTTCCTACAAAACGCTAAATTTTCAAGGTTAAATTACAACAGCTGTATGCTCCTAGTCTTCAATAGAGTGGTTACCATCTTGGCCCTATAGGAGGGTGTTGTATTTTCACCAAATACCATTAACTGTAAATCAGTGGTCGCTAAACTCAATAAGGATGGGAGCTACTTTTGGAAAATATATACTTATGCATATTCCCATTCCCCCCCCACCACCTAATTTTTGCTATGGTTATTTTAAACCCATTTTTATATTACAACCTAATAAAATATATTTAAATGATTTAATTAATAACAAACATATTTTTTATCTTTTGTAATGTACAAAAGTTGTGAAAAAGAATACTAGTTTTAATATTTATTATTATAAAACCTTAAATAAAACAAGAAAAGAAGCCACGCAGGAAAAAAAGGTCCCTTAACCAAGCCGTGCCTCTTAGGTACCCTAAGTTTTTTTTTATTTATTATTTATTATATTTATTTATATATTTTTATCGAATAACTCTTTTAATATAAATTCCATGTGTAACAAACTTTTTGTATTTGTCTAAAAAAGTGGAAAGAATGAGGCAATGTTTTTTCTCGTTCGCATCCGGTACGATGTGTTAGTGCCTTAGCCTACGACAAGACATTGCAGAGTTCGCGCGTCACTTACGCGTCATATTGAGTAGTAAAAATATCCAAATTATCAAGCATATCACGAGTAACAATTTTTATTCTTAGATTTTTTTAGCATTGATGAAGAATTCATAATATCTAATAATCCGCAATTCATCAGTATCTTGACTTAAAATGCTTGGAGTATATTTAGTATTGAAAGTGGGGTATATTTTCCATAGGAAATATACCCCAGCAGTGACGGATCGATTAAAGTAAATGGCGTTAGTGGTGCATAGGGATTCTTATATTCTCCATGCCTATGTGATATTGTATTCATTGCTGACTATCATGCCAACCTAACCTACCTAAGCTACCGTTTGGCGACCACTGCTAAAAAGCAATAAAAGTGGTGTACTCCAAATCAGGATGATGGCAGAAAATAGATTAAAACAGCACCTATTTCAAATAAAGTTTGTACTTGCAAAATTATATTTATTACTATTAATATTTTTTTAAGTCCTGGATGTATTCCTTGTATAAAGTTTATTTCCGGTATATAAATAATGCAACACACTTCGATATAATAAATCCAGCTTCTCTCTTAAACTATCCCGAATTCTTTTAACGTCGATTTACAACTGGTCCCATCCGCAAAGAGTTCACTGAGTCTCACATTCATTTGGCATAGCGCTCTTTCATTCGTCCCCTAATTGAATTTGTTTCTTCACAGGGATAAATTACAAATTTTCCCATTTGTGAAAAAGCCAAAAACCTTTTAAGCCCCACAGATAAATATCTGAAAATGTTTTGTGCTAAAATGCGGTCAGAGCATCAACGGAAAAACGATCCAAATTATTCCTATTAATATATGAGACTTGCACTTCACGTGGTCCACTCCAAAAAATACTAATGCCCACCGAGAAAATATTAGGGGCCGGGAAAAAAATTCATTTCGATTCGAGGGTCTGCAGGGCCAAATTGGGGCCCATGTATTCAGGAGAAGTAATGCGGGGGGCCCCAGAGGTCTTGATTCGGATCAAAATTTATGAAATATTCATAATGGTGTGTAGGGCCCGCCGTCAATAATTTGACATATCCTGTTATGTTGCAGGGATAACAATCTGTGGGAATATTTATTATTTTTTTTCGGCTTTATTGTGTCTAATTTGAAACGCACTGTTATGTAAATCGCGATCGACTGAAACGATAAAAAATTGATTGATGGATTCTCGGATGAAAATGTGAGGGCGGTTCAAAGAGTTTGATCTCTACGACCTAATAAAATAATATTGTCCGAGGCGTAACGATGGATTAAAATAAAACTAAAGCAATAGATTGTAGAGATTGCGAGCCATAACAATTAAATGGCAATATACTTGAACGTTTATAGCTGCCAAATTACTCTACATTTATAGCATCCACTATCAGATTGAGACAGAAATTTTCAAGATTCCACATTTTTACGCCAATTTTCACGACGTGAAAAATATATCAATATTAGCCGTATCAAATGATACAGCTAATTACGTGTAATTAAATTTTAAATAATATTATTCGACGCCGAGAGCGCAAACAAACATATTAATTCAATCACAACGTCGTTAAATTTTCCCGTAATGAGATGAAAATATTACATCAGTGATACATTTACATACAATCTCGTATTTCCCTGTAGCTGAACAAACAGTGGAGCAGAGTACAAACATTATTTCGCGTGTTTACATTGTGCACGAGTGTATGGGCCGAGTTCAACAATACATAAATATTTATTCATCAATATATCGTATGTGTATGCCGTATCGTATTTTATTAACATTATCCCAATACGGGCCTGTAATACGGCGCCGAATTTCGCCAATGACCCAGTTCGATTGTTATTTTTTGCGGCTGATATGAATCAATTATTAATCATTGAAGATGCTGAAGTTATGGCTTCAATACTCTGGTACGAAAATGTTTGTTCAAGAATATGAAAATAATTAATGTAAATATATATCATATTATGTTTATTTAAAAACATTTTCTAATATAAAACACATCCTTGGTTTACTAAAATTACTCAGATCACTAAAAATAGGATTTTTATAATTGAGAAGAACATTTTATTTAGGTTATACTACTTTTAAATAGGTATTAGGTTATCAAATACTATGATTTGTTAGAGACAGTTTAGATGAATCAAAAATATATTGTTTTTTTTTAAACCGTACTGATATTTGTTTAATTAAAATGAAACAAAAAATATTGATTTGAATGGAGTTAGTAAAAATATTTTAAAAACATCGGCACGGAATAATTTCCACATGCAAGTGGTCATGGAATATTTGAGATATGGACAAAATGTTCGTGCACTGAATTTGTTATGATGAAATTTTAATTGCTCTAGAACAGTGCTTTTAAAAGTTTTCAATATTTATTTAAATATAACCATGTGAAGAAAGAAAAACGCATCTGGCTTTAGTAATAAATAAAAAAACTAAGAGCATTTTCCTCTCCTCAAGTTCTGTTTAGAAAATTACAAAATTATGTAACCTTTCGCAGACCCCCAATATCATCCACGCACTTACACCCAAATTAATTTGATTTTCCACAGATCCCTCAGCGATCACAAAGACCCCTGGGGGTCTGTAGAAACCACTTTGGGAACTACTGTTCTAGAATATTAACACGATTACTTGAAAAGTATTGCGCCTCGGTACTTCAGGTAAATAGGGATATTAGTAAGAATGATAATAATTAACTTTAAACTTTTTGGCAGTGAGAATAACTACGGTATTAAATTAAATTGCAAAAAACCGGAACAATGATCAATAATATTATTTATTTATTTATTTGATGGATGGAAGATATAACAGACAGGTTTCAAAACCCCTTTCGCCCATATATAGGTTCTAAAGATGCAATGGCAATGAGTCTCGCAAACTTACATTCCCCCAGTGTCAAACCACGACACTGGTTAATTTTCATATTATTTCATTTGGATTATGATTGATATTATTTGTTTATAATTATTCATTCAACGAAGTATTAAATAAATTAATTCCATCGCGTCAAATTACCTACTAAAATATTTTTATGAAACATGCGGAGGTAATGGGTCTATTCCTCTTACACACCCTCTGACCAATTTTATTAAGAATTATCTGTATTGAAAATTTTCCGCAGACATCTATCCGACTCCAAAAATTTGTTACCTACAAGCCATAGCACTGTTTGATATAATCTATAACTGAAGCTTAGGAGCTTGATAAATGTTAAACAATGAATATATCTTTGACAGTATTTACATGATATCAACGACATAGCAAGATCTTTTAAGATATAGAAGAATAGCAATAAACTTAGTAAAATCACTAAAAAAAGAGAAAGATATGTACATAATATTTTCATGAACGTGGAACATCAAGGAATAAATCTACGAGAGCAATATACATGTAGTAGTTCTACTTCTAGTATCAGACTCTAACATTTATTACATATTTTTTATTTACCATGATAATTTAAGAGCGCATTTGAGTTTTATCAAGAAATAGCTACGAAAACTTAAAGGTTTCGTGTTTAAAATCGTCTTTACTACTCAAAGTATCGAACTTCTACATGTTTGTTTGGTTTGAACCTGTTAGCTTTTCCTTTGTGCATTTATTTAAGTGTTTCATTCGAATTTGGTACGGTGCTCCTCCCAAGGAGTGACCAGCCAAGATCAATAAACAGTAAACCCTTCTATAGTGTAAAAATGTAGACCACGCAATTTAGATTGTGATATAAAATATAGGATTGTGAATTTTTTAATTGCGTTTTAAAAATTAAACGAAATCAATACATTGAATATTTTGTCCATTAGCATACTTTAAATACTTCTATTTTAGTTGAACTGTTTTAGTCAACCATATGGTATTGCCCTTTATTTAACACAGGAATGTATTATAGATTTACCATATTTATTCTTGAAAATTTAGCGTTTTGTAGAAAACGACGATCTAGAAAGAAGCGTTATAACAGGGATTGCGGCAAAAGTCGCTTTAGAAGGGTTGACCGTACTACGTTATATATGCTATTTTATGATCAATACTACAAGGCAATTCCTCGCTGAAGATTTTCATAAGCTGAAAGATTTTAGGCATCTGAAGACTATAAATACTAACGAACAGTTTATGTATTTAAATAAAATGATTTAGGCTTCAACTCGTTCTGTAATTAAGTCTTTATGCATAATCACCGTTCAGTAGAGATTCCGAAAGCCAAAATCGTTCTGTCTGAAACGTCTACGGTAGTATTTTGAAAGAAGTACCGCCTCTTTATTTAGGACATCAGTTGATAAAACACGATCAATAAAATATATTACTGCACACGGCGCGAGAGAAAGAACTTAAGGTTTGGGCAAAGTGTGCTTTAAAATTCTTTAAAAAGTGATGATATTTTGCCATGCATAAATATGTATAGAGTTTTTCAATAAAAAATCGTATCTCTCCACTTCTGATTTAAAAGAAATAAGTGCCCAAAATTGATATCTTACTTAATATAATAGAAATTATTCGATAATTACCCGTAAGACATTATGTTATCAGTTTAAAGCATAATTAGAGCGAGGTTTAGGTAATTTTTCAGATATAATCTGTTTCAGAATTTATTATGAAACATTTAAATATATATTTAAAAATAATATTATGTATAGTGAAACATTTCCCGTTTCCAATCTCTTATCTATTATTCTAACGACAATAAAATCAATGTCCCGAAGAACGATCTCTGCTACGGATCTAGACGTAAAAAGTTAAATCGTTACATTTTACTGTTCAACTTAACCCTTATGACGCGAGCGTCTCATTTCGACACCGTCTGCCATAAAACTGAAGTTTTGAACAGACACGGTTCAGATTCGTCTCGTTCACGAATTAACGTGCGAATATTACATTTTCGATAGTTTATAATTTATGAATGTCCGTTGTTTGTTCAGATATTATAAACCCACGTTATAATTTCATAAATAGGGTTAACTACGTCAGAATAACAATCTGCGCGGATTAAAGTCCTTTGTGTGTTGGGTTTAGTTGTCTGAGGGTCTAGTAACTTTATCCTTTAACGAACAAGCCTTGATCTTTAAAAAAAAAATACTTTGAATAGCGGATTATTAATTCGTATTGTGTATTAGTGAGGAAAGTTTTCTGAAGTTTATCAATGGGATATAATTTATTGTATATAAGATCTTAATCTGTACCTGAGATATAACGTGCTTAAATTTTGTTCAATAAATTTTATATTTAAGCAAGTCTAAATATAATCCGGTTTAATATACTTGGCTGGATTTGAAAAAAATAATTTATCCATTTACATCGCAAAGGGTTTCACGAAAGTCTCCCCGATAACGTCGGGCTTTTTCTCGTGATGGCAAAATTTATCAGAAAATTACCGGAAATTGCCACCGAAAAAAGAAGGAAAATTCCAACTTAAATTAATCAGCTCGTTAAAAATAATGCAATACTTTTTTTGCTTTGAATTAGCCGACTTCAAACACTGAAGTAACATGTTGAGAAATGCCGACATAAATCTGAAAGTCGGCCTCTGCTCTCTGCGAAATGAGATGTGAACGCAAATATTGAAATGAAACGTTTGCACAAAGGATACTAACAAATGCTCCTTCTCACTCTTAAGAATGAGAGAGGAAAAGATGGTTCGTGAAAATCCTCGAGTTTCCAATGATGCTCAAAAGGAGTGAGACCTTCGCACAAGTTTGGATCGAAACTAAGAGAATCAGGCAAACTATTCATCGGGGGGTAGCTCGGATGGTGGCATGGGATTGCGTCGACTCTTCGTCTACTCCAAAGCGAATCTCTCCAATATATTTTATGACAGGTTCCTTGACAAATCACCGCGCGGCATATTTGGCCATTGTACTCTGAGATAGTTAAAGATCTAAAAAAAATAATTTAATTAAAAAAATTGCGGCCAAAACGCGAATAAATCGGCAGTATTGCATAACACTTCGCAATAGATAAAAATAAAATTTCTGGCAATGCATCATAATGGACGTGTCAGATTGCGATCGCGAGATTGTGATTCAGCATTTTATTTCACTTGACATTTTAAAATTTCGTATGTATTAAATATTAATATATATATTTTCAATAAATTCATATTCACTAACCGCTTTTTTTTCTGGAAATGATATTTTTGTTCTACACGTCTTGTATTAAAGTATCAAATATGTATATGGCCGCGAGGGATATTGTGCAAAAAATATATATTGGAATAAAATCAATTCTTGGAAAAACTAGTGAGAATTGATAGAACTGCGAAAGACGGATTTTTTATTTATGCGTAGTCGTAAAATCGTATTATACTCCCAAGGACAATGTGTTTAAAACTTGTTTTATCAAGTGTTTCTTATAGCTTTTATCCAATGACAATAATACATCACCTAAAAATCTGAATATTTATTAAAAAAAAATGATAGATGAACGATCTGGCATTAATTTTGTATTTGCAATATTTTAAATAAAATTTAGACAAGAAAAAATGTTTATATATTTAATATCAATAATAAAAATTAAATTAAATCTTTTGTTGAATACGATTAATTGTTTAATGCCATCATTAAGTTTCTTAAAATATTGTGATAAATAAATTCATGTTATATCAAACAAAGGGTTAATAAAAAATATTTAATTTAATAGCGAAATGAAACCGAAATGCAGTATTTCGTTTTCTACATATTTTTGTACTAGTACTCAAAGGGTTTAACAACATATTTATTTCTCTTAAACTTTCTTCAGTAGCGTCACGAGTTCTATACTACTTAGAATAAGTCTGTAAGTCTGTTGTTTTGCTTATTTGCGAGGCTAAAATATCTCTATGAATTTTTATTTTGAAATTTAAAGTCTATTCTTTTAAATCTGAGTGTTTTTTTAAATAAAATGTTTACCCACTTATTGTCCTTTGAATTAATTCGGCTATCTCAGTTTGATAATATCAGATAAAATTTAATAAATAAATATTCTTATGAGTAGCAACAGTAATTCTTCATAACTTAAATTTAAAATATTTCTGATTTAATATTTAAATTAAAATAAAAATTTGAGTGATTCGATAAATATTTCTTTTATTTTTTCCAGACCGCGAATGTTTGTAGGATATTTAAAGGTTGTGCTGTTTTATACTTAAATATTAAATTAGTTATATTATATATATATTTTTTAAATTCTGGAGATGTTTCATATTAATATTAAGTGTTTAAATTTAATAAGGAGAAAGTAATAAAGCTTAAGTTTGGCGTTTATCAATAATAAACAGTATTAATGTGACAATAGAATTCGTGGGTTCGTATTATTTTTTTTATTGGTCGCAAAAATATGACCATTGTTGTTAAATTGTCTCAAAATAAAAATGTGAAATATCAACTTTAAAGATTTTTTTTTATTAATGTACCATCATAATGATACATAGTGTGGCTCAAAACAGCGCTGCACAAGCCGCAGCCCGCGGTTGATTAAAAAAAATGTATATTTCGCTCATATTTTATTTAAAATATAAAAAATAAGGTGATGTAAAAATAGTAAATATTATTACCAATAATAAAATAATTGACAAGCGGCTCGTGGCTTAAATAAGTAGTGAGTTAGTGTGACTGGTCAGAGTCGCAGCGCGACAAGGCGCTTAACGGCGAGACCACCCCCCGCACTCTACTACCGGCCCGCATTCGTCCAATACCTGACGCTGATAAGCAGACAGCGCTCCTGCATTACATCGCTCGGAGTAACACTGCCCGCGTAGACACTAGCAAGAATAATAAATATAAATTATATTTAGAGTTTCGTACATATCAATAGACACATAAATAATAATACATAAAATTAAATTTCAAACGTTGTCAAATCTGAAAGAGTCTATACATCATAAGACTTAATTTAATCTGTAATCTCGTGCTCTGAAATATTTCGTTTTATATTCTAAACTATAATATGTGAATTATATATTAAATACAAATTTACAAAGTAATTTCTGTTATTATCTAAAACCTTTTATCAACGTGTAGACATATTTTAAATTGCTTTTTTACATAACTCATTTGATTTTTTATTAAAATCTTTTCTATAAATGTTTTCAAATCGTCAACATTTCTATGACGAATGTTCCATTGACTTAAATATGTAGTAATCAGACATTGCGTGATCTGGTGAATATAAGGTATTGGCTAAATCTTCCAACTTAAGTTCACTTATGTTTTCTTGAATCAATTCTTTGGCATGATGCCTCGCGTTAATGATTCAAAACTCTCGGCCTATTTCGGCGTTTTTTTGACGATTTCATCACTCCATAGAAATCCCTCCATATATATAAAAGGACCTTCTTTATTTCTAGGGCTGATCGAGAGTTAGAAAATGGAACTTGCCCGAAAGAAAGCCATTTTTTTGTCATGCAGGATTGTTGTGTCTCTAGTTAAAATACTCCAAAACAGGATAACAGGGATGCAAAACAGAGCTAGTCGAGCTCTGGGGTTGATAATTTAGGTGGGACCTAAATTCCTTGTTTATAGTTTATGGTTTTCCTTGACCAAACGTCTTGGAATATCGTGGAGTGTGGACCATTGACAGTTATTCTTGATCAATAACTTTTCGATGGTTTGACGAGTATCTGACTCCAACATTGATTTCAGAACATCAAAATCTAATTTTTGAGTTCATTATTTACATTTCTTAAAACTTTTAATCAACTATGACACTTGTAAAATTTCAAAACATTACCATAAGTTTTTTGTTAACTTGTGTTGCTTCGCTATCCTTCTTACTTTGATCGAACAAAAATAGCATAAATTGGCGCAAGTGCGTCTCTTCAATTGTAAGCCTTAACATCACTCTACCTAAGGGTACATTTTTTTTTACAAAGAAACCATCAATTTACAGTTTTTGGTTTAATATGATGACAAAAATGTACGTGTTTACTAGATGGCGTTTTAAAATAAACTGAGTTTATAAAAAAATGTTATGAAAATTTTTGATACTCTCCAGCTTGAAAATTATTTTATTTATATAATTAATTAAATAATATACTTTTAGGATATTTATAATAAATAAATTATTTGTACAGTGTACATGCTACTTTGGGTAGTGTTAGTAATACATAGTTATATGTAGGTAAATGCTTTTCAATGCATTTTAGCCGAACATCCGTTCAATGTTCCTTCAAAGTGATGAGTTTTCGATGGGTTAACCAAGCTCAGGCGTGGTCAATATTTGGTGAGATTATATTGCATTCTGCACCACGGTGTTGGCAATTTAACATTGATTAATAGCAATAAAGGTTATGGTAATTTTAGAATTACTAGAATGTTAACTTATCCGCATACTATCCTAGTTTAATAATAACAAATTGTTGTTAGTCATGATACTGGTTGGAAGATGTATGAATATTATATTAATTCAATACTAGTTTTATATTTAAATATTGGCATGTTGTATTATTATCTATATACACAAAAAGATTTCCGCGAATCGTGTAAATATTGACGCGAAATTTTCTGACGTCGTTGTAACTCGGCGCGTTATCCTCGACATAGTTTTGTTGTTTTTAGTTGATTTGTGCTGAAAGTTATCTCCTTGACGAATACCAGCCGGCACAAAAGAAAACATAAACGTTAAACCAAGATTGAAGCAACAAACTGGCGTCTAGAGGAAACTCGTAAAAGCACCACGGAGCACTTTAGTGTCGTTGATTGCGCCACTAGATTATCGTGACCACGCTTTTTTGGCCGTTGTTTAATTCCAGATTTTCGCCTCGATTCAATGTTTTTTCAATCTCTCGTGGTCTCCGAAGTTTCGACGGTGGATATTTTTTTGTTTGTTTTTGGTTTTTATCGATCCTGCGAGAATTTGAAAGTGTCTGCGACAGTTGCCGATGCTGTCGACATAGATTACTCGGGGTCACCAGAGGGCCGACAAGCATATCGTGATTTGGAAAATTTATAGTTCGGTGCTATATAAATCAAACGGGCGACCATCCAATACAAAATATTTATTACCGGTGTAAACGTTATTAGTTTTGGCTGATAACGTGCCAATGGAGAAATTTGATAATTTCACCGATCGGTGACCTTTAAATCATTATTAAAAATATTTGATCTTTATGTTTAAACGCTGAAGTAATATTAAAAAATATATATAAGTAAATAAATAAAATAAAAATATTCTCGAGCATGAGCGGCATCTGAAAAAAAGCAGGGATTTTTTACTAGGAGGAATTTTCAGAAATGTGGAAGTTCGGCTTGTACTTCAACGGGAATCAATAATGTTTGTTATTCGAATATATAAAATATAGAATAAAGATTTAAACAGCGGGCATTAGACAATTGCCTCTTAGGCACCCTGGAGTCCACAGACACTTCGTTGCCGACCCCCCATATTAGCTGGATAGATAAAGATCGGTATAGTCTGGTTTAAAAAAAATCGGACAAGCCTGCTTCTGTGGATCAAGATAAAGCTACAGCATGGATAAAGGGAATTGCCGCATTTATCGTTTTCTCAAATATATAGTTTTATTTGGATTATGCTTTAAAAAACAATTTATAGAGATTTTACGGTATATATATGTGATGCAATAATTTATCTGAAAGGCTCAAAAGCTCAACAACTGAGTGTGAATAGCTGACAAAAGATGATGGTGATCATATAAAATTAATTTTAATTCAATAAAATATTTAATAATAACAATAAACAAATTTACAACCCCCAATCAAAGGATCGTATTGTTATTATTATTTTTCGTAGATAAGAGATCGTTACACATTATATTTTATACAATGGATTTATAAAAATATTTTCTAAATATAAATGTAACATTTTTTTTTATCTGTGCTATAGATTTTTTTAAATTAGTTTTATATGTCCTAGTTCTTGGATATTAATATATTATATTTCATATTTTATATTGTCAAACATTGTTTATCCCCCCTGATCATAATACTTGGTCTAATTGGTTATTATACGGTTAAAAAATATTAGGTCTCTAACCAGTCATACGCTGTAGACACCCTGGAGCGCAAAACGCATGTATGTCCTACACGCCGCATTGCGCATGTGCGGGCAAACTTTCACAAGATTTTTCTTTTGAAAATTGTAGTGACATCTCTTTTCCATCACGTTCTGATTTAAAACTTAATATACAAATCAGCAGTTTTAAATTAAGCAAAGACATACAAATTATTATCAAATGATGTTACTAGCATATAAAAAATTCTCCTTATTTGTCAATTTTTTAAGCGAATTGTAAAAAAATGCTATTTCGAGTCCGTATTCCCGATAAACGTCGGTTTTGCTATTACTTTTATATTTAGTTAGATTTTCGATATTCTCGAGAACTTGTTTGTAGCGGAAATAGTTCTCCTGCACCGGCAACCTTATTTCCGTTATGTTTATCTCGGATGATTTTAGCTTATTCCTGAGAAGAACGTAAGATGGAGGTAATTTATTTAAATAAATAGACGTTATACATTTAACCCTTTTTATTTACATTTAAAATTACAGATGTGGTAACAAATATATTTATTAGACGCGGCAACTATTATTAAAAAAACTATTATAATTATATAAACACAGCAACAAAACAAACGGTTTATTTTAATTTATTTAATTTTTTTATTATTATTTAATTGTATATAACATTTTCAGTAAATAGTACGCTTGGCGCCAAGTGTGACCGAGACAAAATATGTCAATAGAGTACAGCAACATAACAATATGCGCCCATCGTTTTAAAGAAAATCCTCCAACGCGGGGAATGATCGAAATGCAATGTCTTTGCAACAAAACAATCGACAGCCATTTTTTAAGAGGGTACATAACTTAACACGTGGTTTTAATTAATATTGTATATATTAAAAAAAATGTAATAAAATATTATTGATTAGTAAAATCAGAATAAAACATGTTAATAATAATTGGGTAAGAAAAATTATCAGATATTTCAATGATACGACGAAAAATCGTTGACATAATAAAGGGATCGAGGGTTTTGGTTAATACTTTTATATATACAACACATCTGTCACAGCGGTTCAAAAACAACCACGTCGTCTCAAGGGGGTATCTAATATACCCCATGGAGACATTTTCTTTAAATGGATTATTTTAAGCATAAAGATATTTATTGATGATATGCTTCCTTTGTTATATGGTTAATTAGGTAGATATTTTCGATTTTTAATGATTAAAAAAAATAAAAATAAATAAGGATGCTCTCGGGGATGTCTCGCCGCAGATATCCTAGCACGTTTCACTCGCACTCGGTACACCGTACCAAATGCGAGCGAGAAAATACATAGCGCGCGTGGCAACAGCAGCGAATATTGTTGTTTTTATTTTTTTGTCGCAATTGCAGACAATAAAGGACCATGATTTTTTTAAATATGTATTCTTTAGACTTTTTAAGACGAATACAATAAGTTTGTGACATGTAGGATTTATATCAAAAGATTTATTGGAGGAAAATAAAAATCGAATTTTTAGTATTATATGAATATTATTAAATTGCATATTCTAAGCACAATGGTCGATCAAGGACAATACAATAAGGATCACACTATCCAACAGATACCACTATACTCCAGATTGCCACAATTCACTGATACTAATTTCACACGTCGCAAATTACGATGATTCCACTAAATATTAGCTGGGTCCGTCAACCTGGCGTTAATTCTGAGAATTATCGCCACCACCGGATACGGCAATAATTCATCGCGAACGTTTAATTAGAACTTATGCTAAAATATATCAATTCTAGGTATACATGTTTATATTCCAGCTCTGTTGTTAGGCTCTATCGATTTTGTACGGCTCGGGAATGTTTTGTCTTTGTCCTCAACAAAAGTTTAACCGAGGAATGTTTTTAAAAGTTTCAATATATTTAATTAAATCTCTTGTTCCAAAAGATTGATGGTGAAATATGTGTACATGACAAAAACGATTTAATTTATATAATAAGATATTTACGTAATTTGGATCTATGTATCCGGCGAGCGTTTTATTATAAAACCGAATGCCTTAAGTGAATTCATGACTAGCCACAATCAAAACTCGCGTCTTCGTGCCGAAAGAAATGAAATTGATGGATGCGACCTTGTCACGCAATTCATGTCATCGCCAGGTGATAGATAGGCGTCATCCACGTCTTTATATACCAAAATATAATAATTAATTATAATTCGCCGGTATGGTAAACGGCAAAGCTTGGCGGCGTTGCCGTCACGGACTCGGGACGTGACCAACTTTGTTCGGACACTGGGATGACGCAGACCCGCTGGTGTATCAGTTTTATGGAGTCGGATTAACGGCCCAACTTTGGTTCGCCATTGCCCCTCCAGGGTTGTCAAGAGGGTGGGTCGTTAACGCCGCTGTGTCGTGGTCGCAATCGGAAGATGTGGTCAAAGTGAATCAACAAAGGACTGCAATCCAGATGGTAGTTCTGTAGTAGCTTAGCACACAGAGTGTGGAGGAGGGCGGTTAATGTATATAAACAATTATAATATACACAGTTTATTACATAATAATTCAAACCATGCTTATTCGTTGTACTTAGAGATGATTAATAATTTTCATTCACCTCCAAAAAAAAATAGCTACTTTTTTTCCTGAAAAGCTAAAATACAGCGTTTTACATATTTTAATTCGAACTTTGTATAATAATAATACATTCGTTGTACTTTAATTTAATAAATATGTTTCCATATTCATCAGTATTACTAATAATTATTTCCATTATCACCAGAGCACTAGTGTTTTTTTTTATTATTTTATAATTTCGTAATGGTAATTCCACTCAATAGAAATATATTTTCGATACTTCATTACATCGTTTTTAAGAAACCTTACACAAAAGCTTTGTTGACGCTTTTGTATCAAGTTATTTGACGCCAGTTGAATAAAGATTAGGCTAAAGTTATTGTGTGACGTGAGCGCGAGAGATTATGCTGAGAGAATTTTAAGAAAAATATTCAATTATGTGAAAGTAATAAATAAGATATGTCCAATCGTTCTGGAGAAAACTATGACCCGAAAGTGGGATTTAGTATTTAGCGTCATAACTCGTCGACAATAAAATTCTATATTAGGGCAGGTGAATGAATTTGTAGATTGATTGTGTAGAGAATGAGGAATTAGGTGAGAAGCATTGATTATGTGGTGAGTGTCATGGCTCATAGGTAGTTTCTTTTTAGGTTAACTTTCTAGCAAAATCAATGAATTCTGGGAATTCTTTTAATACTGTCCGAGGTGATTGTGAGTTATACAATCCAAAATTTCTATCAAAAAAATATATGGGTAAATCGGGCTTTAGAAAAGACATTAATGTCATTCATCCATCGTCAAATAAATTGAAATTAAATTAAATCGGACCTTTGTATGGGTTTGTAGCGATGTGGAATTTATCGAGTCATGCCATTCATCCGTTGTCAAATAAATAAAATAAATAAGACATAAAAGGTTAAAGTAATGGAGAAAATTTTCAAGAAAAGGTCAAGCGAAAGTCTTAGAACTTGATAAAAAATTGGCTGTCGAATATTGCTGTATTCGACCAAAATATAAATGCATATAATGTGTTAATGAAGATGTTAATTAACAGACACTAAGTAACATTAATAAAACCATCTCCATATACGAAACTAATCCTCAGAATTATATCTTTATTTTTTTAACAATTACAGCATTAATCATCTTTGCTACTTTGATTTATTTTTATTGGTAAACAGTAAAATAAAGTTATATAAATTATATTCACTAGTGTTAAAATTTGTTTGTCTTGCTTGAAATAAACTGTCTTAGTCCGATTTCATGTTTGTTATGTTTTACACGGTTTTTCAAAACGAGATATTTTTTATTTAACTTAATAATTAAATGTATTGTAAAAGCATATCGAAAAAAAATATTGATACTAATACTATAGTACAAAAAATATATCTATGAAAATTTTTATTAACCTTCGGGAACGAACCCCAAATATATTTAAACTTTTGCGCAAACATATAATATCTAGATGGTTTTAAAATAATACAGTCCATTCATAATCTCAACACAGATGGTAAAATTCATATAACTCATTGAATATAATTCCTATATGTCACAAACTTATTTTATTCGTCTAAAAAAGTCTAAAGAATAAATATTATAATTAATCATTGTCCATTATTGTTTCGCATTTGCGAAAAAAAATAATATTCACTTCTATAGCCCTTGGTTTTTCTCGCTAGCGTCCGGTAAGATGTGTCAAGTGCGAGTGAAACGCGCTAATTGACACGTGCCGCAAGAATTCGGCGGTCGCAGTAGTGCACGGCGTGTCCTCAGTCTGCGACGAGACATCGTCGAGTGTGCGTGTCATTTACGCGTCATATTAATTAATAGAATAATCCAAAATATGATAATAAATCTAAAAAAAATGGTAGTGGCTTCAAATCTCGGGTGATCGAGTTGTAAATTGTTGTTGCTCAATCGAACTTTCTAGCCAGAATCACTGAAGAATATAAACATGGACTATAGCTCTGAACATTGGAGGACTAACAAGAAGAATCTGATGACGACATACGTTATTTTTAAGAATGATTTTATTATTGCTTTGTTCCCGAAATAGATGATACATAATTCAAAAAATCTTCCGTTTAAAGTATATGTTTTTGGATAACACACCTGATCATACATCGATAACGCACATGATATACAATATAATTGTTATAACGTGTTTATACTACCAAATACTGTTCAGTAAAGCAACCGTTGAATAAGAGATAATCTTATCCTTGAAGGGATATAACAATAAACATATTTAGGTTTCAAGATATGTTGACGAAGGTTGATGAGGATAGAGCTATTACAATTCTAGAAGTTTAGATGAAATATACAATTGTCATATTTTTTCCGCGGCCTTTTGATAGAAATAATATACCGCGAAAAAGTGTATTCCGATTTAAAATTTAACCCATTGTCGAGAAAAGCGTTAGCGTCCTTAGACTGCTGATGAGTATGTATTTAAGATCTTTGTCATCCTATTTCTGTAAAAATATCAAAGACATTAATCTGGATATAAAAAAAATAAACAATGGATAGCATTAAGATATCAGAAGCTTATCTAAATCGTTTTAAATACGCTAAATGCGATTTAACCTTGAAGGTCTTTTGGAGCGACTTACCTCCTCTTTTAGTTTCAAACAATAGCAAGAACGCTTTTTACATAGAATTATAAGAGATAAAAAATATAAATACTACAGAAATATTATTGTATTATACGTTGAAAGTTTCGATTATATTCGTGTGTTGTGAAAGAGCTTTTAAATATAATATTTTTATTATATTTTTTTATTTAACATTTGAATCGCTCTCTAAATGAAGAAACGCTGTTTAATTTTGTTGGCGTTAACTTTACGCTCGCAGAGTTTTAAAGTCTCGACGTTCGCATACATAGTAATGTATCTTTCGCATGAATTTTAATTGCATAATGTATTATTTTAACGAATGTATATCGCTCTTGGTAATTTGTTAATAGTTGATGATGTTATAAACAAGAGTTATGACTCAATTATGCGGCTCGATGTCGAATAATACGAAATAAAATATTTCGTCCACATATTCATTCATTCGAACGATTAATGTATCGTGTTTTATTGTTAGTCGAGCGAAAAAATCACTCTGTCGACTGTTTTCGGTGATGGATCGACGAATTACGTGCTCGCTGAAACACATCGACAAAGTTAAAAATTATAAAGTTTTCCGAGAAAAAAATATGATACCGGGAAGAAAAATATATTTTTGTTCCACGTGGTAGCAAAAAAAAAAAACTAAATTGTGTAACATGGCAAACCGCTAAGCTAGCGATGTTAAGAAATACGGGTCAGAAAAATGTGATGAAAAACTGAAAAAAAATATTAGCGATATTATATTTGAGTCACGAGTTGCCGCCAATTAATCATCTCTTGTGTTATATTAATGTGTGCTATTTATTAAACAGGAAAAACTTGTTGATTCTTTAAAAAACATCCTTTTTTAAATCTCGTCTGAAAGAATTTCCATTTTACATAAATTCAACATTTGTTTATATTTTTAAAATTTAAAAAACGCGAGAATAATTTACAAACAACATCTTACGCTTCAGATCTTATACATACACATATTATTACGACATAACACTGTGTAAACGTTTAGGAATTCGGAAATTTTGACGCTCGAGGAATAATGAAAATTTTCAGAATATTCTTTGGTCGACTTTTATCCTAAGCTTTCAGACCAGAGCTTTGTCATTATATCTCACTAGTGTAGGTTATGATATCATTGCTGAAAATTTGCAGGGCTGAATTTATTTTACCACACATTTTCGTTAAATGTCCTGAAAAGTAATTCTATTTTTAAACAAATTATTCAGTAAAATATTAAAACATTTGTATTATTTCTGTCGACGATGGCTAAGAATCCAGCGACAAAAGTAATAAATTACAATTTATAATTATAAATAATATCCTAATAATACGAATTAGCGGCAGAATGATAAATTGAAATAAAAAAAGGCGAGATTAATAGGTGTTTTGTACAATTTGCAATTAATCTTGCTAATTAATATTACGGGGACGCTCCTTTTTAATTAACAGCGGGCGGCTCGTTTTGGCTCGTTAAGAACAAACGGCGCCAATCACAATTTTGTATTTGAATTTTATTTCGTACATTTTTTGTGTTATTAAAATTCACTGCACAAAAAAATGTGGAAGTGTATTACGACATTGACGATTTGACGACTTTTTAATGAGTCTGTAAATTGTGTTGCGGCCGTAGCGCCGAATGCAAAAGGAAACTAAAATTGCCCAGGAGGTCTTTGAAGAGGTCTTTCACTTTCTCCCTCTCTGCTCTCTCTCTAATTAGAGCGTGTTTAAAAGCAGCCTGAAACAACTTCTATGGCGGAAATGTTTGCTATAAAATGAGAAATTAAAATATCGAATAAAACCGTAGAAAGTTTTCTTCGTCCACGAGTCAAATGAACGATACCACAAACCACACTCATTTTTTAATTGAGGTGGAAATTTGTATATGTATATATTTAATAAAAATGTTTCAGCAGTCTTAAATTAAAGCTTTTTCGTCTGTAAAATTTCATGTTTAATTAAATAAATACAACGATTTCATAAAATAAATTAACAATTTATTAATAGAAAAGTTTTGATGAAATTAATTTTATAACAATGTTATTTAATATAATATAAGGGGCACCTGACGATAATATCGTTTTTGGACATGGTCCTTTTAATGGTTAATTGTATTATGGTTGTAAATCTATTTGTACGTATTTTTTTGCTAAAAGTTAGTGAAAATCTAAAGAGCAACTTTAAAAAGACTACGTTTTATTGCATCCTATTTGAAATGAGAGTTGCATATTATAGGAATTTCATTGAAAAAACCTATGTAACAACTGCGATAAAAAATGTATTATTTACTAAGAGGCTTTGAGTTAAAACCATTGAAGTGAGAAGATAGCGAAAGTGGAAAATGAGGGGTTAATATGAAATACTTAGTCTAGAGTGCAAAAATATTTCCATAATTTATAAATAAAATTATACAAAAATTGAACATTACTTGGATATCTTGTGACAGGGGATGTGGAATGAATTATTTATTCAAACCAACCGTCTCTTCCGAAGGGGGTATCACTAATACCCCAAGCTTTTCATGTCAAGATATTAATAAATTGCTTAAATAAGCTTGACTTTTTTTTAAAATATCTTCTACTAAGAATATAAATAGTTTTTCGATATTTCAATTACATTGTCAATCGCATGTTTCACTCGTACTCTGAACATCGTACCGGATGCGAGCGATAAAAAACATCGTGCACGTGATAACTGCAGCAAATATTGTTGTTATTATTATTATTATCTGCAATTGCAGACAGTAAAGACACTGATTATTTATAATATTTTTTATATACTTTTTTAGGCAAATGCAAAAAAAAATTTTGACATATAGAATTTATCATAAATAGAGTTATTCAATAAACCTCAAAAACTTGGAGTACCCAATATACCCCATCGTCACGGTTAATGACAGGTACTACTTGCAAGTCCGAAATAAACATTTACCATAAAAAATATCCCTTTGTCTGTATGGTGATTTATGAAAGAATGTTAATTCTTAAATATGGCCAAATAATAACGGAACCATTTTATTGTTATAATCTAGAACAATTATTAGATGAAATTCTTGGAATAAAATCCCTTGAATATTTAATAGAGAAAACATATTTGGATACTTAATGAATAAAGGGAAATTTTATACGGGTAAACTTATTCTAGATAAATTAATAAATATGAATATTATGTAATTATTCATTTATCATATTGACCTAATCTTGCGTAATCTGAATAACATTTATTAGGATCAATGAAGTTATTTTAATCCAACATAAAATATAAATATTTCGAAGACGTGAAAAGGTGTCTTGATGTCTATTTTTCATCCTAGAAATAAATATTATTATTTTTATATATATAAAAAAAGCCCTATTTTTATTTTAATTGAATATTTAAGCTTCATTTTTTATTCTTGCTTGGGGTTCGGTGAAAAGCGATGCAATCCCGATTAGTAGTGTTTGTTGGAAACATTGTTATTGGAAAATAGAAAATAATATTCAAATTCAGAAAATGTTGCAGTTGCTGCAGTGCAAACACAAAGACAAATATAGCAATAAAACATGTATTTCTTATTTAATGGTCAATAACATTATCTACATTTATTTCTATAAAATTCTTCAACTTTTGAATAAAATAACATTTGAATAAAATGTAGCAGATTCCTAGTCCTAATGCTATAGATTTTCATATTTTTTTAACCATCTCTGACACTGACGAATAGATAATACATCTCCATATAAAACACATATTTTTGTAGTTGCCGATGGGGTATTTTATATATGGACCTCGCAGTGTGCACAGCAGGCAGTTTGACAATTAGCTCTTGTCTGATTGAAAGGCCTGCATTTTAAATAAGGCCAACGAAAAAACCAAATTTCATCCGAAAAATGATCTCCAGATGTTCATGGACCAAACGAATGTAGAAAACGTATTATTGGTTAAATGGAAGAAACACAACCGATGACCAAACAAGTCCTTGTCTAAATCACGAGATTTTGTTCTGGTTATATTTTGTAACCCCAGTACGGTGCTAATTTTACGTAAAATAAATACATAAGAAATACATATTTTCATATTAACATATTTAAATATATATTTTTTAAGAATATAGATGTATTTAAATATATTTGAAACAGCTTTATTACGATAAGAGCAAATGATACATATTTCACAATACCAAATGTCTATACAATTAATATATACATTTGAAACTTTGCATATTATTACAAGTTTAATACTCAAACAATACACCTCCTCGGTAAAGTTGGATAAATTATTTCGATATCATAATTAAAAGCAGGTAAAAATTAAACCGCCTGATTAGAACTTTGTGGCATCACAACTTTAATTGAGTTTCTGGGAGTTTTCCACGTGGAAAACCGGCGGCAACAACAAGACCCCACACGTTAATTGTTTCTGAAAATAGATTTTCACTTGTTTTGTCTATAGGCGTTCGGTTACAAGAAGGGGCACCCCCCACCGACCCTTTGTGTAATAATTAATTTTAATATTTCATAGTGCGCCCGTATTAATCCTGAATTATTGCTGAGCGAATGCGAAATTGGCCGCGAGCCCTTTGTTTAAATGCTCGACTAGGATACTTGACTCGTTTTCAATATATTTTGCTGAATACGTCCATGGTTAGTCGGCTGTACATGTATATACGTTCTATTTTTTGCGAGCTCTGAGCAATTTCGTTCGGATTTTTCCACTTTTCCTGATAGAAATGGTGGATCGTTTTGGCGCTTATTCAAGGTTGCATAAATAATTTTTGAATAGGAATCATTTTGGAATATGTGTTGGGCTAAAGCAACAAAAATACTCGAGTATCAAGGCTCGAGTACCAATCAATGGTATGGTATCATAGCTATGTATATGGATATATACGAGTATATATTTATATTTGCACGAGGTTTAAAAATATACGCATATATATAAGTAATATTTTTAGCTTATTTTTTTTAATAATAACCCTTCTTTGTTAATTTAACTTTTTATTAGATCTTCTAGAAGAGTTTAATCCTTTAATTAGAGAATTAATATTGTTTGCACGTCCTGGAAATGAGTTAATTTTTTGGGCTTTCTTCTCTGCCTTCTCTTGATATAGATTATGTTGGTGTGGTCATTTTTAATAGCCGGTAAAAATAATTCTGATACAACTTAAGAGATTTCCAGGAGCAGTCCATGAAACTGAACATCATTTCAGGCGTATCAATTGTGCCCATATTCACGTTAAGGTCTAATAAGGCCAATTATCATAACCAACTTTCGATTTTAGTTATTCTATCCGACGACGTTTGCACCTCGTAAGTTGAGTCTAAATCGTCGTCTGAAAAAATATGTAAATGTTAGACCAAATAATCCTAATCTTTTATGGTTTCTTCATCTTGGCTTTCAATATACACGTTATCTATTTTTTCTTTTGCTAGTTTATGCGATATCTTGTTGGGTTTTATATTTTTTAAATAATAAAAAAATCACAAGACCATTGGGCGACTTTTGTGACATTTTATTAATGGGACAGAAACAATGAATCAATCTTTCTTTTGCTTTACAGTACATAATAAATCTAAGAAGTGCTAGAGAATTTTCTGTTAGTCTTATTCGACGCCAGACACGGGTTTTTACGAATAATGTTTTTTCGCAATGTATTTTATTTTATCTAAAAAAATATGATAAAAATAAAATAATTATCATTAATTATTAATAAATAAAGTAAAGTTATTAATAATAAAGTTATAATAATTTAAAGTATGTTATTTGATACTCATCAAAGGATTCAAATAAAAATATAATAATATGATGAGAATAAAATAGTCTTATATAATTTAAATGCAAAATTTTTGAATATAAAATAAAAAAACTTTTTTATTACTAATAACATTTAATATTCTTTATTTTTATAGCACAATTTTTCTGTTATATTTAGACTAGATTTTATTATTAATAAATTAATAATTACTTAAACGTGCGATGCAACAATTTTTTTTAAAAACAGCTACATTTTCTCCTATTTTTTTAAAATATGATCGTTTTTTATCATCAGTAAAATATTTTTGCAGATATGAATCAAATTTATTTATTAGCGTTATAGACGACTACACAGGGAACTCTCTATTTATCCCTAATCATCTAAAATTATATTTTTTTAAAAAATAATCCAAAAACAATGGTTTTAAAATAATTTTAATTAAATTTCAAGTAATTGGATTTTATATTGTTAATTTTCCTAATAATAATTAATTTTAAAAGTTTTTTTAACTTTAATCTGATAAAGATAACTTCAAACTTGGATATTTTAAAAGGGTTACTTCTTTTCGCTATATCTTACATTAATTATAATACAATAATCTCTAAATCCATTATGTAGAATCCCATTATATATAATACGTGTTTATTAAGTGAGTTTGGTTTGTTTAATTAACTAATATAACTTTTAGAACACACTGAATATGGTTTCGTGCTGTGACCTCTTATAATTAAGAAAAATAAATAAACCTCGACATCATGTGTAAATCTAATTCTCAATGCCTTTGACGATGGCTTTTTTTATGTTTCAGTCGTTAACATAAATTTGATTTTATCGATGAATTTTATTAAATTAAATTAAAGTCCAATATATACATTTTTTGTAATGTTGGAAATAATTGTTAAAAATATGGAAATCATTTTTCATCTAAGACAACATCGTTATAATACTTTGTAATCGCCTGATATAGCCCTATAATATTTTTTTTCTTTTATCAAATATAATAAAATTGATAATATTTCTGAACATTCGGAGAAAATTCAGATTCCCCCAAGGACTCAAACACTTCCCAGAACTCATATAAAAATCGAGCGTATATTGAAAAGTACCTCTTACAACCACAGTTAATTGAGAAAAAATCAGTCATTTAATCTTGAACAACTTGATATTAATTATTTATTTCTGTAACAACATCGTTCTATAATTTCATGATGCCCTCAAGTATTACACAGTAATCTCATATTTCCATAGAGCACAGGCTGTAGAGCTAACAATCACAGCATCAAAACATCAACTCCTATGAGCCGATTCTGTGTCAGTCTCGCGTGAAACCGTATCTGTAATCACTACGTGCGCCTTGTTAGTTCGTCCTTCTAACATTCCTCTAACAAAGAGAGACAACATCGTTCTACAATCAGGTCACTGTTATCCCAACTGTAGTTGCACAAATAAGACCATCTTAATTTAGAATCCGCACGCGTCTCCGCACGGCAGATGTGATTATCCAAAATCGAATATCGAATATTTTGTTTCACCTAAAGAAATAAAGTCGTCACACGATCCGATGCCATTATTTAGTCTAGTAGCCAATTTCGTGATTGTTTGACTCGGGCTCGCTCTGTCGGATTAGTATGTAACCGGCTTTGGGACACCGCATGCGAGCAGCATTACTATTCAGCCTCCGGCGTGGCTCCATATCCTCTCACACCCGCCCCCCTCGCTCCGTCCCCGTCGCCGACTTTGCCAACTCTCTCCACCAACTCTCTCAAAGTCATCTTTTTTCTTTGCGAATATTTGCGGGGCTGCGAAACGAGCAACACTGGCGACTCTCGCTCATTATTCGGAGAGGCCCCCATCTAATTTGATTCCGAAAACTCAATCCAACTTTGGCCCGTTTCGTATACAGAGCTCGTACCTATAAACACATCCGAATCCTGCGAAACTTGATAATCGCTTAAATTTTACTTACACCCTCGCAGATAAATAATGCGAAACTATTCGTTCGCGCGACTATTAATAATATCGCGAATCGATTTCGGCCGGAGCCGTAGTGGAACACTCGGCGATATCTACGGTGTGTAATTTGTGTGTAATTAAGCATTTGTATCAGCCTGCAGGCTGCTGCTGAAACAGCTTCCGAACAGATCCACATGATAAATTAGGTGGCATAAGTAACTAACTATATTTCGGTATAAACGCGCGAATATTGTATAAGCCCCCGAGAATAACGCTCTATGCAAAATATATTAAAATTTTCAAATACTATAATAATCCTAGATTGTATGAGAGGAAAAAGGCAATATTAAATGGTAGGGTAAATACTATTACATTGCAAACAATTCGCTGTGTATTTATGAAAGGGATACTGGGCATTAGAGTGCCATTGAATATGCTCTTGACCAACGGTCGGCAAATTCTGAGCTTATAACTTATATTTTTTTGTTAATGCCATTATTGTAAATTATATAAAAATATCTGAATTTTAGATATTTGATTAATTAATAATCTGTCTCAATACATTACTTGTAATTAGGTATTATATTTCTTGAGATAATATGGTTTATATGGTTTTTCAATGATTTTTTTATATTTCTCTAATCTAAAAGCTCTGAACAGATTAGTATCATAATAATAAATACCACCAAAATAAAATATCTCCAGAACTATAGCCCAACAAATACATATTAAATTCCTGAACATTTTTTTTCACGTAGCTTGCAATTGTATTCATAATCATGTTTACTACTGTAACGAAATTTGTCCTAATAAGTCTTCTATTAAAATATATAGATTTTGTATCAAATATAATAATTATTACAGATAGAGTATGGCTTATTTCTTGTTATTAATATTAAATTATCTAAGATAATTTACGAATAAATAAGTTAATTATATAGTCAGCCGGTTGTCCCACATTTAAGGTTAATAATAAATTTAAAAAAACTACAGGTGGCCAGTAATATGTTCAATCTTCTCATGAACATAAAATGATTTATATTTAATTTATACGTTAAACTTAATTATAAACGATGAATCTGTTCAGATGGAGATAACAAAAATTACTATAATTTAACATAGCACTCGAAGGAGTAATAAAATACTCGGGCGTGGAAACATCTGGCACCATTCTTAATAAATCGGTGCAGCTTCTTGCCTATGTGGAGGACATAGACATTGTGGCCAGATCTCGAGCGGCTCTCAAGGATACATGCCATCGAATAATGAGAGCGGAAATTGGCATGGGACTGAGGATCAATGAGACCAAGACACAATACATGCCCATATGTCAAGGACGAATCCTTAAACCCCTGAGAATCGAAGAGTACGGCTTCGAGGTCGTCTAGAAATTCACATACCTTGGCTCACTTATAACATTAATCTTAACAGGCACGTTCTAACACATGGATCTGAATATTAGGATTTGACAAAACAAGATGAGCGGCAACTGGATATCCTAGAAAGCAGGATACTGAGACACATATTAAGAACCGTAAGAATATACAAGGATATAACCATCCAGACTCGTGTAAAGGATTCGGGAAAGCCAACTGCTAAAAAGTCGTATAGTTAACAAGCCTCTCTGTCTTCGGAAGAAAGAAAGACCAAGACTCAGGTGATTGGAATGTGAACAGAGGACCACTACATCATTAAAACTTACAGAAGATGAAGCGACATGGTGGCAGATTGGATAAAATGGAGAAGAGTATTTTATGAGGCCGGGGTTTTGCGCTAATCATGATGATGATTGAGATTTTAAGGATATAAAATAAAACAAACACGGTTATGCTATATCAGAGTGTCACCGCTGTCGATTAAAATAAAAAAATGATATCATTTCAAAGCTCTATTTGTAGGCTACAGTTTTTATTATTTCTTCATAGTTTTAAGTAAAAATTACAAGGCCACAGATTTTGGATTAATTCTTATTCTAGCACGATTTATTTTTAAACATTTTTCTTAATTCTGTCATTATTTCTTCGCGAAAAAGATCGCATAATTAAATATATGTATAAATTAAGAGAGAAACAGTAATTCATGTTGCATATTATATGGTGAAATCCCAGGATTTTTCCAAGAAAACGTATAAAGCCAACTGTGAATGTATTCGTCTCTAAAATTATTTCACATAATATAATTTATTTCGACGTATTTTCATCTTCATAACAACATACTTTATTTTTGTGTCAAAAAATTCGTGTCATTTATACTCAGGAATTTCCCGTCGGCGGGATCCGGCTGATTAGTCTAATTGGGCCCCGAAAACATTTTTAAACATCATACATTTTTTTTGCATGGTGAAAAGAGCCGGAAGTTGCCTCCGGATTTTGCTTCTCGTCATTATGTCCATCAGACTCAACCGGGCGTAGTATGACCCAACATGGCGGCAGATGCTTTACATTTTACATTATGAAAGCTCGCTGAAAAAAAAATATAATGTAAAGACCCGCGAAAGTTGACTCTAAATACACGACGTCCCGCATTTTTAATGAACTATAAAAAAAATATCCGAAATAGAGCAGCTAAATATGGAAATGGTTTTAAAAATGTTTAGTTTATATTTATTATATTGAATTAATGTTCAAAGGGATAAGTTTTTTGAATCTGCTGTATGAACACAATTTGTTTATACGCCGAGTTAGCTTTTGCCAGCGTCTAGAAACTTTCTACAGTGAAAAAGTTAACTAATATTTGATGAAACTTAAACACTAAATATTGCACCGAGCTTTATAGTAAAACGTATTTCAATTTTTTTTATAGTATATAAAATATTTATAAATTATTTAATATATTTATTTAATTCGTCAGTCATTGCCTCTCGCCATAAACCACTCTTCCACGTGTCATGTACAACAAGTCGACTTCTTTAGGAAGCGACAAGTGTTTCTGCCGTTGACACATACGACGTGTTAACCCTTGTCACAATTCAAGATTTTGATATGCCCAAAATTCAAATTAGACGCATGAATGTAATCTTTAGAAAACATTTAGTCGTAATTTTAGTAAGTCGGCTGGGGATTTGTTCACATTTTGAAACGTCGAATTGATTCCTAAGCATTAATCTCAAACAATTTCTATCTCGTCCACCGGGTCGACCATTAATTTTACGGAACGTTGGTTTTTCAAAATGGTCCCTGGAAAGGCGAAAGACCCGACCGGTTATATTTCAATCGGTTGATTAAAACGCAATCGGATGTTTGTTATCCCGGAAGTGACCTTAAATATCGTACAAATGTATATTCATCCCTTTTTTTTATTTATAAAATAAAACAGACACGGAAATCAATCTCTAAATTTACGTAGCGGAATAATTTATAATCAAAAGTGAACATTATTTTAAAAATTCTCGATGGATACATATTTAATTTTTATAATAAAAACATTGATTATCTTCATTCATGTTGTTTTGCATATTTTAAAATTAAATTTTCCGCTCTATCAATCTTACATGAATACAAATTCACTATTATGCAAGAGGCTATTGAAAAGTCTATGCTTTAACATGCTCCACAAAGCGTGTAGCTTTAATATTAAACTATATAAAGGCTGTATGTCGTTGTATACGTTGTTTTGAATAGAGAAAAATTAATATTAATACCGAATGTCTCAACGCTATTTCTCTAATAAAAATTCGCGGTATAATATGAAAACAATAAATTGCCTTATCGTGTATACAGAGGTCAAGCGTTTTCCGGATAAATACGTATATATCCCAGTATCGGCTGACACATTATCCACACATTTATATATCGGAATAGGTGAAGGAGAAGAAGAAGAAAATAGGTGGAAATTTATTACGGGAAAAAGGCCAACAAAATCTATATTTAATATGGCCGAATTTATTTTCTTGCGTTTTATTGCCAGTTTTCATCTCGTTTACGGCGGATATTTTTCATTTATTCAACGAGCGTTTGAGAATATTAGCTTTATTCATTTATTAAATGAAAAATTAATACAATTCAATATCACGTGATAATCTGCAAATAATATTGAACACAGCAAGAGTCGCATAGTATTTTTCACCCAAACACGCGATACTCGATATTAGAGAAACTGTCTGACCTTTTATAATATAAATAATTTGAGGGTCATTTATTATAAGCTGTCTATAACCTTCTTACGTGAATTAGACATTTTTTAATGTAAAATTATACTCCATATTCTATAAGAAATAATATTATATAATATAAATTTAGATAATATAAAAAAAAATATTAATTTTGTGAGATTTTCATGTGTTGTCAAAATAAAACGTTATTCATAATAATTTTAAAGCTATGATTCATGCCAATCGATATAACCTAAATTATTTTTATTCATTTAAAAATATTTCAATAATTAGTTATCTTAAATTAGAGAATTAATAAAAGTCGCATATCTCATTTATTAAAAAAAACAATGCATGTCTGAATATCTTCATAAGCTCTGCTCACATTGTTAAGCTTTTGTAAACTTTGTACTGAGGTGTTGAAGCGTCTTGACTTAAGTTTTAAACTTTTCTTGTACGAATTTTGCCTATTTAGTTTACCGAAAGCAGTCATACGATACAGAAAATTCGTTTGTGGTAATTAACATTTAATTAATAGTAAGAAGGATTTTAAAGATTATATCTCAGTCCTAAATAGTTTTAGTGTAGCTTATTTTTAGTAGATAAAATGTTAAAAAATCATAATATAAAGTTTTATCGCATGGAATATGGTTTTGTCATAATTTAATTATGATTCTGAACAAAGTGGTTTGAACTGAGTTTAAGGTATAATATTAAAATATATTTTATTTTAATTTATGTTAATTATATAAATTATTTTTCTACCAGATGCCATTTATTAAAAAATTTCTTCTTTTCTTTTCAGTCTAGTATTTTATTAAATTATTTTTTTTTAAAAAAAAGGATACATTCAAACTTATTTTTGTGAATTTTTTTCATGCGCCATTTTATATGCAATTTTTTATATGCGGTATATGAAAAAAAGCAAAAAAATAATATATGCGGTATATAAAAAAATAATAATATGTAAAAATGCAATAAATTTGAAGAGGTTTTGCCTTAGGTTTGCCAGCATTTTGTATTTCACTACATTAGTAATGGCGAACCTTTTTGAGAAGTGGGTCAAATTTTTGTTTATTATTATTTTTAAACTAGCACGTGGGACCAGTCAGAGGCATCACTTGGAAAGCGGAAGGAGAGCTATAAGATTTTCATTTCTAAATCTTTAGCGAAGATGTCAAGATTCGTCAAAAATATTTTAATACTATTTCAGCACCATAAAATTTATCGATTCGCCTGAATTGTTCTATTCAGATAATTTAATTGCTGAGATAAGAACATTAAATTATTGAACCAATTTAGATCTAAAAATACGTCAAGAGTTTTATTTCTGCTAATATGTTGACTAACCTATTAAAAACTTAATAAAAAATAACGGCTATTGAGTAGAAAAGGTTACAAAAAAATACTTTTAAAAACGAAAAATAAATGTAGTTTTCTAAGTATTTTTTTTATACGGTCTCGCTAAATATTTTTTTAAAAGTGTTCAGGCTCGAATGTATTAAATTAAAAAATATTTAGATATGTAACTTGTTTTACACAATCGTTAGATTTAAGGAATAAAATAAAAGAATTTAAGAAAAGAAAGTTAAGCATAAAATCAAATCATCTATACAGTTTTTTACGACAAATAAAATCGTTTTTTAAATCAAATGCACCATTTTGCAAATCAAATACACCTCTTTGCAAAACAAATACAACTTTTTACAAATCAAATACAACTTTTTACAAATCAAATGCCCTTTTAAAATTTAAAATATTAAATTTATTTCAATATATAATATATACTTTTTTTATCAGTTCTTTCAAAAATGTAAAAAACGGGTTCCACTATATTTATCTAGTACCCCAAATTTAATTTTTCCCGCTAATTACATTTTTGAAGAAACTAAAGGACTCTTAAAAGGGTAAAAAGTTATATTTGATTTGTAAAAAGTTGTATTTGATTTGCAAAAGGGTGTGTTTGAGTTGCAAAAAGTATGCATGACATTGTATTTGACGTAAAAAAACTAGAGCAGTCTTAGGAAACTACGGTCTTCGGTCGAAATGCGGCCTATCACGAGTTTTTCGTAGCCCACAAATCTCGAATCCTAATTCTATTGTTTTCATATCTATCTTCCCTTTAGCTCTAATATGAATAAAATAAATAAAACAACAACGTATATAAATTGATCAGTGCAAAATAAAAAATGATGAAAGAAATTTGACAAGTTAGAAAATACGTCTTTTTATTTATATGAATACATTCGCCGATATAAAGATTCTAAAGATCCAAGTGGACACTTAAATTCCCTTCAGTGTCAAACCACGACACTGGCTAATTTTTTATTATATTAATTCAGTTGATAAAAGTTTATATTATTTTTTTTATCAACGCAGGATTGATGGCATTAAATCAATTAATTCCAACGTGCAAAACTACCTGGCTAAAGAATTCCCTAAATTCATTGTTTTCGTCAGACTCAGATATTATCATATTAATTAAAATTCTAATTTTTCAAGCTTTGTTCAGCAATATGTTCATAATTTAAATTTCACGATACTTATAAGCTTAATAATTACTATTAGTAATTTATAGTCGCCTTCTAATATACACTCAAGCAATTTATTCCATTGCATCCATTCTATATTCTGCTAGCTAGATTAGATTTATACTTTGAACTGCCAACGGTCGTAAATTTTCCATGCGGGAATTTTCACCAATTTTCTAACAGCGTTAGAGCAAAACAGTGTAACACGAATGACGTATTACAGTGAATAGCAAGAATTATTATTTATTCTCATTCATATAAGCATTTTGCTGAATAATTATGCAATAATTCAATTAAATATGCGAATAAATGCAATTTATTCGCATTACTGGTTTAATTGACCAATATTTTTTTATAGAATTCCATTAAATATATAAAATTTTCGTGCCCAATAAACATTAATTACGTTTTGAATGCGTGCAGGAATTTTAATATAATACGTACTATACGAGCACTGCGTGACGTGGCGCAAAATTGGATTTTAATTGTATACATTGCAGTGAAAAATCGCGCAAATACCAATTGCAATATCGGAATAATATGAAATTTAGCCTAATTTTTGGTATTCATGTTATCGAACGCTCCATTGAAAAAGAATATGCGTGTGTTTAAGCAGCTTTACGCAGGCGAAATACGTTCCAATTTGACCTGAGCCATTCGGCAACATTATACAAAATAAAACCTGTAATCTGAAATGAAATCGTATCGCTATGCGCGTTTACTTTCTCACTTATCAGTATCCTTTTGTTGTCCCGGAAGAGAATGGAGTGGCGTGATGATACTTACTTATTCATCCCGCCCCACTTCGAAAGAGTATTTGCAATATTGTGTCTCGGGATTCCCCCGAGGTGCCTGCGTTATCACGTCTCGGGCCACGCACAGCACCAATTCTTTTTGAAATATTAATACTGGGACCCGTGATTTTCAGGTATTTTTAATATAAATATTTTATAAGACCCGCGGGGGATTCCGGGGGTTTTGTCTCTTCATTCGGTAACTATGCGAAATTTTCAACGGTGCTCAAACGAGTCTGAGGTCGCACGCCCAGGGACACCGCTTTGTTTTTCAAGAAATTTATTTCGTGTTTAAAATTTGACACAAATTGAAAAATTGCTCCGCATAAAAATTATCCCGATTTATTTATTTATATTGCCGTTAAATAATGTATATATATATGCGAGATCTTATTATCGCGCGTGTATGGGCCGGAAAATTATAACGCGGATTTTTAATAATTTATATGAGAAAAAAATATAGAGCTGAAGATGATTTCTTGCGAGAGAAAGTGTGTCTTTGTGAACGGAAGACGCTATAAATTACATCGAAATTTAATTAAGCCTATATTTGGTGATTTACGCAGCTTTTTTTTCCGCCCCCTCTGAAAATGAGAGCTTGTGAAGAAAGAAAATTTCGACCATTATCTTATTTTTTTTTACATGGCGATCGTTCAAACATTGATATGCTGGAGTTGATTCGTAATAAATGGCTTTTCGTGTTCGCCTAGGAATTAAACGACTTTCGACCTAAATTCACCGGGTGACCTGTGCATATTTGAACATTCCCACGATCAATTTCAGAATATATAAAAGGAAAATATAGCTCATCTAGTTATAATTTAAGTAATCATATATTTACAGACGTCCCGAGGCAATTCGCTAGCTTTGAGCTGGATTTATTAATGCGTTCGTTATAATTTATAATTAGCATATATCATACATATTTATTATTAAAACACTAGAAATTATTTTTATTTGCCAAGCTTTAATAAATACAAAGCTTATGTAATATTTTAGACGCAATATATAATAATGGCGGAAAATGATATAATTTTATGTCACAATAACCAATGCCCAGTGGTTCAGAAAGAAAATAAAATGGTGAAATTTACTGACTTGTAATTTGCTAAGGGTATGGAACAGCATTTTCTCACTTATTATCTCAACCTAGAACGAGCTTTATAAATCTAATGGGACATGCAGATTTTAATGGCTGAATATCAAAAAATATATAAACAACTTTTAAAACAAAAACACGGATGTGATTAATATATTTCCTAATAATAAGATATTCAAAAACACAGGACGGTAATGTCAAACAAAAAGTTTTATCAGATTTACCATATTAGTCGTATTGTAAGGATCTTTTTAAATTAAATTATATATGTAAAAAATATACATTGCATATTTTATTTATTGGATCTTCATAATTACATTCTTATACAAGATGTTTTTTTAATGAAATAGCGCTTTTAATCTTTGATAGTCCTGTGAATTCTATCCCTTTTCCGCGTCTTTTAGTGGAACGTATCTACTGTTCAGAAAATAAGATTTGAGTCTATGTAACATATAAATAAAAATTAGGGTAATTTTATTTACAATTTTTTTAATTTTTCTTTTATCCTGTGGTAAAATAAATATATTTTATTTCTTCCTTTTTTAATAGCTAAAAGATTAGATGTATTACTTACATGGATTCTAAATAAATGTATTAATTAATGTTGTATATAAATTTCATACAAAATCTAAGTATTTTAATTTCCCACGTATTAACCCCTTCTACTGAAATCAAGAGTGACACTCGTGATCGTATTTTGTGGGCGTATCCGGCAACTACAAGCTATGCTCGTTGTAAATTTCGATACGCAATATTTTTATCATTATTTTTTAAATCCAAAGTTATTCCTGTTTTCCTTTAACTAATTTCCCGGCTTCTTTCGTTGATTAAGATATTATCTTTCAAATAAAAAAAAAATTATTGAAATATACTAAACGAATTTTATTCAGATAATTAAATAATCTAATAATTGTTTTAATTGAAAAATTTAATCGCAGTTGAAGGGATTAATAAGTTTAATATTTATTACACGGTTTTAAAGGTGATAATATATTTTTTTCCATAATAATTAAATAATAATACATATAATTATATCTTAAATATCTGTGACTTTCTGAAAAACATCTCTAAATGGTTAAAGGTGATGAATTAGATACATTTTTAATCTACCTATAACGATTTTCTTTATTATAATAAATAAAAACTCGTTTTAGGTTCATAATCATTATTATTTTTGTATATAACATAGAAAAAAGTATTCTAAAATGAATTTTTTCAAAATTTTGATGAAAATACTATTTTATTTTGCTATAATTTGCCGTCGTACAATTTTTTTTATATTTTTTCTATTATTATTAACTAATATATGTACGAAAATTTACGATATAATAATTGATTGTTTAATTTTACTTAAAATTAATACAAAATCGCAGTATATATTTAACATTATATATTTAATTATTATATACGAAAACATAATAATTAAATACGCATTTATTTATTTGACAGAAAAATCAAATAAAACTACACATTTTTAACTTTCTTTGCGTAATTTATAGATTATAAATAGCTTAATTAATAAAATAAAATTATCTTTGCAAAGTTTTAACAAGCTGAAGTTAAAGTCTATTCTAAAAAAATGGATATTTTCCATTAATTGGAGCCATCTAGGTTTATTCTGTATTATTCACATAAAAAAAGTCCAGACCTTACATCTTGGTTTTTTTACTATTTTTTTGTTATATTGGTACTCATATTTGACAAAATTTAAAATTGGCAGCCATATTGGATGCTTATTTTATTGCTATCCAAAAGGTTTTAAGCGATTTAGTGTGCTCAGCGATTTTTTTCTGTGGAAAAAATAGAAAATGTAAAAAAATCAACGGCAAAAACTTCGCCGTTAAAATGTCTCAGCTTCCGTATTCGCGGGTCATAACACATTGCTTTCGAAGATAAAATAAAACACGAAAGAACCGCGTTTTTCAAAAAATTAAGAGATAGATATTGAATTGCTGTAGGAGTTAATCAATAATTAAAAATGAAATACTTTTAAGGTAACAAAAGTTATTGCATATTTAGTAAATCAATAGATGATATAATGTATTCCATAACACAATAATTTCTTTATTATATTGTCTGTACTTTTGCGACTTTCTTCAATCACAGTGGTCCGATCAATTACGTTACTTCTAGTTCTAAAAGTTAAATGAACTTGGTATTTCGAGAGTTGCGAAAAAGTAGAGTAGTTGTGCTCCGACAGAGCTTTTGCAAATTGACAGCAAATTAGTCGGAGATAAAAATTGAGGAAGTCGAAAGCCAACTTCAACGCTTTGTTACCATCAAGTAAATCCGCCAGAGAATTTTATTGTCACAAATTTCGCACATTCGAGCGAACAAGCAGAGTCTTGAATTTTTGGGGAGAAAAACTTTCAAAAGTGTGATTAAAATACTTGTTTTTTTCATTCTCAGAGAAATATTATCCGAGTGGAAGAGAATTGTTTAAATTCTGGTCATTATTTCCTTTTATAATTTTCACATAACCCATTATTGCGGAAACAAACTACGGTAATTTATGTGTCAAGCATGCTTAAAAAAATTACAGCGACAATAATGGTTCTATTTATTATCTTTGCAGAAAAAAAGTATGACAATTTTTTCATAGAATTTATTATGAAGATACAACAAATTAACGCTTTTGATTAATTAGAAGCCTTTAAAACACTGATAATTAGCGGCACGACAAATTTCCGACCATTCCCATATTAATAATTCATTCCGGTTCCGTTTGCGCGTATAATCAAATTAATTAATTCTTGGCTGAAAATTATCGCAATAATTAATGGAATTGTATATAGAAAATTCAGAGCAAATAAAATTTAATGCATTCTTGAACAACATCGATGCGGTAGTATATTTTTTTTGCGGCAAAGAAAAACTTTTTAATACATTTGTGTATTGTAAGATTTTTACCCGAAAGTTTTCTCATTCGTTCGCTCGTTGTATATTTGGCGGCATTCCATAACTGTTCAAGAAATAAAAATATCTTGTATGTAAAATTCTCGCCATACATCACATAAATATATTTTCTATTACGGTATATGAATAAATAAATTTTTATTTTACTTTTGATTCATACAAACACAGCAGCGCCGAAACAATTGCAATATAATGAAGACGTCGTAAATCATCCGTTTTAATCACAGTTTGACAGGAAAATTCTTTAGGAAAAACCGGCTTTTATCCTATTTGATTGAATATTTACGTTAATGAGCCGAGTGACGTCACGAATTCATAAGATACGATGACTTTACAGATGATATAGTCACGCACGGAAAATCAGAGACGAAAACTATTTCCGCGAAAAGTCGAACGTTTCATTTACATGCAAAGAGGCGTCGCGTGATTCGAAAGCCAGATCACTTATTTGAATTTTGATTACCGATAGTTTGAATACGTCGAGTGAGAGCATAGGTATTGGTAATTTTACATTTAATTTTTATTGCCCCTCCATTGGACTCGAGGGCGTAATTTAAAGATGGCGTATGTTATACAAGATGGTTTACAGCAATTTCTAGATTGGAATTGCCATCGTACATGTATCTTGTCGCTTGTTAGCTTCTATCTTGTCTTGCAATGTCTAAATCGTTTTGTAATAGAGAAACGCAATTGAATCAGTCGGTCTGAAGACGCAGTAGGGATGAATTTCGGAGATAAACGATATTTTCAGAGATAAATATAAAAGAATTCACATTAAACATATTTTTCTTTATTATTTTAACGTGATATTTTTATACTTCTAAATATCGGTAAGGTAAAAAAATATTTTTAAAGATAATAAGGATTTAATATACATATATTCAATTAAATACAAACATAGTAAAAATAAAATCAATATATTAGGGGTACCAAACGAAAATATAGCAATACATCTTTAATTTCTCATCCAATGGTAAACAACATAATCTCCATATACTTCTATAATATTCTTCTACCTATCTGAAAGATTTTTAATGCCATTTACATGAAATGTAGCAGGTTTAGATGCAAATATTGTTCAATTTTATTTCCTCGATGTTATTGTATTTTTTTTTACACATAAATGTATACCTAAAAAAATGGTCAACTAAAAGTTCAGGTGAATATGGGGTGTGGTTATTTTTTTAAAAACAGGATTATTTAATTTCTCGAGAGTGACTTTAGCTGTATGGGACCGTTATGTTGGAAAAATCTTTTGTATATTGAGGGCCGTTTAGTTTTTATTGCTTCATTTAAACGATCGATTTAACTGCAACAACTCTCAGTGTTTATGGTTTGGCCATATGGCACTTCGTAATGGATTATCCCTTTACAATCACACCACACCGACTAAAGGGCCTCACGGTTCATAAGACGTCGATGTAGTATCAGTGTCCGTCCTTTTGAAAGCTTGGTTTGGTTCAAATACATTACCCACTTCTTATCCTCAGTCACCAGAATTCTGAGTAACGATGATTTTTCTTCTAATTCAAGAAACTTCTTGCACGTTATTTACCCTCACGCCCTTGATCTGGTCGCTCAAGTAATGGGGTCTCCAAACTCCTTGTTTATGGATTTATTGTTTTAGATGTTCTTGCACGCTTGACCAAGAGTGTCCGAGTGCATCTGTTATTTTTTAATTGATTTTGTTAGGTTTGCTTAATTTTCTTAAAATGTCATCATTCAATTTGACGACTTTCTTCTTTCGAGGCTTGTTTTTTAAATCAAAATTCTAATTTACAATTTTTCTTACCATCTCTGACACTGACAAATAAATAGTTTATCTTCATATAAGCCGCATTTTTTTGATGGAAGAAACATAACTGATAAAGAAACAGTTTCTTGTTTAATTTGCGAAATTTTTATCCGGTAACCCTAATCCTTTGTATTAATAATCAAATATAAGTTTCTTCATCCCTGGATTAGATGCTATATTTAATGTAAATCTACGCGCAAATATACTTACATAATTTATACATAATTTATAATATTTTAATCATACTTTAATATCTGTGTTGAGTGTTACTTTAATTAAATTATATAATGAAAAAAAAATGCTCGAGCATCTGCTTCATAAAGCTAAGCCTATATTAATTCACTAATTAATTCCCGGTACCTTCGTATTTATTTTAATATATTTCAAAATACGTGATATATAGAGTGTTTTCTTTAAGACATATTTATTTAAATATATATATATATATATATATAAATAATACATAATAGAAAAAAGTTTTATAAGAACAAATAAAAATCTTTAAATAGAATTAGCATTTATTTGTATATTTGTTCGTGGCGTATCTTGACATTAGTTGCCGTATTAAATATTCTCTTTATGGTTGACTTTCAGAGATATCAAGTGTTATCTTAGCGACTTTTTCCTTATGGAAAAATATGGAAAATGTTTTTTTTAAGATAAACAACAGTAAAAAATTATGAACGATGAGGTTTTCTGACATTTAAAAGAACAATTAAGAAGTGTAATTTAATATTTTTATTATAATGTATATGTCATGTTGTATGTATAACACTGACATGACATAAGACGGTCTCTAGAGGTCCTTAAGTCCATAAATAATCTCAACTCGTCCTTGTTAATTAGTCCGGCCATTTCCGGGACATCCTGTACAAGGTACCACGCAATAGGGCCAGGAACAAGTTCTCATCGAGCTTCCTCGGCGCTGTTCTTTATGGTTTTAATACAGCTCGGCAACAGCGATACTAACTACCGTCGGCGTCGGTTAATTTGATACATTTTAAATTAAAACAGTCGGCCCCACTTTATGCCAGGAAGTTTTCTTCGGCGTCTGTATATGACATAGAATATTCTATGCGTCGGATTTGCAAGTTTTAGCCGAAGCGTATTTCGATTTGGTGAATATTTCAACGGGATAAACACGAAAGCTGATTATGTTGTTCCACATGACGTGGAGCAGCCGCTTTTGCATTTGGATAATGGGGAAATATAATATTCGCTGTGTGGATGAAAAATATTTTTTTTTTGCTTGAATTATTTATCAGCCGGAGCTTAATGGGTTAAATTTACGCGTGGAAATTATTGTGCTGAAAATAAATTCGGTTTTAATAATGTATTTATGATGCAAGATTAATATTTTTAATTTGCCAGAGGAGGTGTTATGTATGTAGTACATAACCTTTGCGGCTGGATTAAATTTTATCCGGGAAAAACCGCAAAGTCGGAATTAAAAAAAGAATAATTAAGATTTTCCATTATATTTTTTCCCCTGTTGCATGTTGTGTGATTTATTATTATTTTCAATTTTTTAGCGGATCATGGAAATTGTTTTTGTGTTTTATAATTTAGCTTTATTAAATGACAATCACAAGAAATTCGCGTGAATTTTGGTTTTATATTTACAAAAATATATTTTTATAGAGCTCGATTACATTTAATGTGTTCGTTTATTATTGTTCTTTGAAAATAATGCATATTTTCTGATTGTAGTTTCAAATTATCATATAATTTTATTTTTTAATAAACTATTATCATATTAAAATATATAGTTTTTCATGTAATTGGTTGAAACATAATAAAATTCGTCTAACAAAATTATTAATAAACATATTGTTATATTTATAACAATATAAATATATCATTTTTCAAATAAAATCTTTATACTTTACAACAGCTTTAAACAATATTACTCAGAATTACATTTTCTTCTTCAATTTGTTTGTGAAAGCTTATTATTTATCCATCAGGTCGAAATTCAACGTACCCAGAATTACATGTTAGCTTATTATATGTTAAATGTAATACAATTCTACAATTTAGCTTTTAAATTGAATATTATTTTAATGAAAAATAATATATACCATGAAAACTCTGTATAAAATTATCGCAGAACAATTCGCGACCAGATAAAACACAGATAATTTCTTATTATTCAACGAATTTTGTAGCTTTTATATATATATTTAAATGTTACAGATAAATTTATGTGCTTTACAATTAATTTTGATCATATTAACAAGTGTTTTACGTTTACACGATTTAATAATCATATATGTTTCAATATAGATAAATAAAAAGGATTACAAATATAATTATCTGAAATATTCATTAAATACTGATTTTTGTGGATACAGGCATCTTGGGTGAATTAAATAATATATATTTTAATCAAAATAAGATTTTGGGGCTAAATATAGATAAATTATGATTTGTAAATAAAGATTTTATTGCAAAAAGATGCACAAAATTTATGAAAAAACTTTATTAGTGCCTAGTTTCGCACAACAAAGCTCATAAACATCATTCATGTTAAACAAACAATTGCAATTAAGAGATTTTCTGAAAAAGTAGAACATAGAGCACAATATGCTACTAATAAAGCTCTAAAGAAGAGCTTTAATTTAATTATCTATTATAATAAAAAAAATATCATTAAACATGCAAAATAAGCATATATAATATTCATAACTATACATTATACCGTCTTTTTCTAAATATAAAACACTGTCTTACTTTCTTTTTTGGTTAAAAATACGTGCTTGGGCTTATTATTAGGGGAGGGCTTATTTTTCAAGTAGAATAAGTAGATTTATATATTTTCATTCAATGTTTTTTTGTAGGAACATACGTAGGAATTTGTGCATTTTAGGTACTAAAGGTACATTTTAGGTACTAATATAAATGTATTTAAATTTATTTGAATACAGCCAAGTCATCTTCTTCTGGAACATCAATCATAAATTATCAAATCCTAAATTCCGTTCTGATTCTTTAAATCTATTTGCTGTTGAATCGATGGTCCGAATGTCTCATGTCCTACAATATATAATAGCTATCCTTAAATAAATATTTCTTGTCTAAATAGCCTTTTCGTAGTGCATTGGAAACACAACTGTCAGTTATATTATCCCATGAATTCTTCACCCAATTCACAACTTCTTGTAGGCCAGGCTTCACAAAATTTTCACGTACATTTTTTACATTATTTTAACTAGGGCTTATTTTCGGGTAAGGGCTTATATTACTAAAAATCCTGAAAATCACGCTAGGGCATATTTTCGGGAAATGTCTTATTTTCGGAAAAAGAGTATATAAAATAACATTTAATAATTAATGTTTTATAATCAAATTACCCTTAATTCTTTTTAAATACAGTGAAACTCTGTTTTTAAGATTTTTAAGAGGACTAATAAAAAACACAATATAGGAAAAACATAGATATTTAAAATTTTAAAAATAATAAAAAAAGGCGAGGTAAAAATACTAAATGAGTCTGAATGAACGCGCTACAGTGACTGCACTGAGTCGCAGCACGACTCGGCGTTTAGTGGCGAGACCCCCCTACCCCCGCACTCTGCTACCGACCCGCATCCGTCTGATACACGACGCCAGCAGTGCTGATAAGCTGGTAGCGCTTTTGTTTTACATCGCGCGGAGTAACACCGCCTGCGTAGATACTTACCAGATTATTAACCTGTTTCACTCCGCGGGCCGGACGTATTGGCCAAAACGATTTTTTAGCAACTAACTTGAAACTACTTTTTTTATTAATCGGACATCAGATTAAACCCTATAGATGTTTCTTAATCATTTTCTCATTGAATTCATAAGTGGCTTTCTAATCCTGAGGCGGGTCTTTGCCACCTGAAGGACACTGCGCGATCTCCAGCAGAGACACGTTCGTCTCAACCCTGATGCAAGGACTGTGACGGTCGTCTTTCAGATTATTTAAGCTCTTCGAATAGGGGTCAGGTCGCCAGCCTTAAGCCCGGGAGCCGAGCTATCGACGCGCGGATTGTAACAATAATAATTAGACGAGACTAGGGCCATTTCGTATTTAATTTACGGTCTGATCGGGTGCTACGGCAATTTCTTGTAGCACACACGCCACCGAACTGGCCTGGATAGCGGCCTGGTTCTCATAGCTTCGAAGAATCTACGAAACCCTCTTTTAATACAATAAAAAAATATATAATGAGAGTGACTCATATATTCGACTAAAAACATATGTATATGTATATATTTTATACATATAATTAATTACATTATACACATAAATATAAATACAGTCAAACTTCCTATAACGTTTCCTGTAAATCGCTGTTTTATACAAAATCCTAATATTTTTTAGGTCAATTTAGGTATTTCGTTAATTTAGAATACATTGCCGAGCGAAATAAATGTCAATCAATGCTCTTTGGTTGACAAGGAATTTTGTAAAAACCAGCGATTTAGAGAAAATTCTATAGGAGGGCTGATTGTATATAAAAATATTTTTTATCAATTTGCTTGGGGGTGCTGCAGCTCCGCAGTGTATATTGAGGAGCCGTCCTTGGTTTGATACATATTTTTGTCTTTTTTACATAAAGTTTCTTCATAAAGGTTTCTTCTTGTATGTCCTTAATGCTGATATAGAATATCTTTGGCTACCAATTTACCTAATAGTATATTTTTTTTATTAGTATTAGATGGATCGACATTTTAATTTACTTCATTGAAGATTTCTTCGATGGGCTTTTCTTCGCTTCTTATTTTTAAGAAATTTAGGCGTAAATTCCAGGAAATAAGAACGTAAATGCGGGTATTTATCGTATTAAAATAAAACAGGGCTGTAGAAATTTTATGAAAATAGCGGGAAAACATGAATTTCGTGCATGAAAATTGTTTTTTCATTAGTAAAGATTTTTTTTATAAATTGTCTATTGGATGCAGCAAAATACAACACGCACATAAAGCTCCTTTACTGGTGATCGATTACATATTGGATTTAGGGTTTATGGTTGATGAATTTAATGCTATTAGCAAATTATAATAGATTATCGAATTACATCATCAAATGCTGTGCACTCTCAAAGTACAGTGCTCACTCTGCTGAAAGGCTTTTAATTGACCAAAATTACTCGGGGAAACTCCCATATGTATAGTAATAAATATAGATCTGGACAGGCAGTGGCAGAAACATTTTTCAGATTTATTGCGCTCGTCTATCGCATGGGGTAATTTAATTATATCATATATTGTAGATCCTTAATCCTGTAATGCATTTTTTTTACCACAAACGGAAACAACTTGATACGTTATTTTTTTATGATTTTATTAAATTTCCATGTTATATTTTTTTTAGATTATCGAATCAATCGCTAGAGATGCTATAAATGAAAAAGATGAAAACAACGTTCAATTTTTTCTAGATAAATGGCAATATTTGATCAAGACCGAATGCGGTTCCGATAGACATTGATAGATTGGGCGATATTGAAACCGCAACAATTCTGTGAGAATTCAATTTCGAACACTCCCACGACTATGGCGCCGTAATTTGGCGGCAACCGGCCTCGGCGTCACACATTCTGGACGAAATACCGCGCGCGAAACCGCCGTTGACGATCTATGACATTGCGTTAAAATTGTTTTTTTTGTATTAAAAACATGGCGGTGCTCCGACCGCCGCCATCGATTATTGTCGAACAATTGTCAATTGAGAAAGTTGCCATCCGATTATACGGCCCTCCATCTCCGCAGTTTCCTCTTTTGCAGAGATATTCTGCGAATACTCAGGGATTAATTTTCCAAAACAATGGTAGCGGTTTTCATAAATACGTATTCTATAGAAATATTTTTTTTGCTTTGTCCGTCCGATTTCAATGGGATGACAAACACAAACACGTATAGAATCCCAAGTCTATTCATCTAATATATGGATATCTCTAAAACTATGTATAGACATATTTAATACAAAATTATAACTATGATCTTGAGATGTCATATATATTAATTTTAGCAATACCAAAAAGGAAAACATCATTAAGGCAAACTGTTTTTAAAAATTAAATCCTATTAGATACATACCAGGTAATTTATAACGTGACTATTTAATAATTGTTTTAGCGATCTGAAAAAATAAGGGTTTGAAAGAGCAAGATCTTGTCAATACTCGAGAATACTTCAGATCCTTAAAAAAAAAAAAAATTAGTATGAAAGAATTATTTTCAATATTGTTTACCTAATATTTCCGGTTTAAATGATATTGCAATATAGACAATTAAAATGGAGGCAACTTTGAAAATTACTCTATGTTTTGCTAAGTAATATTCCGAGTTTTCGGCAGATTATTGTTGAATTTTAAGCATCGTTCTAATTTAGAATTGTATTTTAAAATTTAAATCAGAGATTTTATAAAAAAAAGGAATATTGCGTTTTCGTCATTAAATGATAAAAAAAACGTTGATATTTATCTTTTTTATTTATAATCGGCAATCGAACAGTGTCATAATTGATTATGTCCGGCGAATATGGAGGCTGAGCCATTTTTTCTGTGTTGTATTTCTCCATAAATGTATTCTACTTTTTATTATTAGGTAAAAAAATGGGCCGTGTACTAAAAACCATGAAATCTTTTCCTCAGCTAACAATAAAGTAAGCATTCAATATGAATGGTATTATCAAGATACGTCATGGACAATTATACTCATAAAAAAATGTGACAATTGTTCGCAATTGTTTTGTATCCCTAGCAAAATTCCTGAAAAATGATGTCTATTTTTTTATTAAATTAATTTTATTAAACTCATGCGTCGAGGCGGCTTGAAAATAAATGCGTCGTCCGAAGGGGGCATCTCAAATATCCCAAGTATTTCAAGTCAATATATTGATGAATTCTTCGCCAATATTATGACATTTTACATAAAAAAAGTCTAAGAATAAAAATAATTATTCATGAAATGCTTCATAATTTGGATGAGATTTTACATTTTTAACGAATCAATATGACACAATTGCAGGCAATAAAGGGCAATGATTTATTATAATATTTGTCTGGGATCCCTAATATACTCCATCGACACGGCTATGTTAATTACCATGATTAAGAAAAATATTTTTCAGTAATACAGTGCTTTTTCATAAAAGAAATTGATCACATACGTCTTGATATGAATAATTTAATTACGTCAAAAAATAAGTAAAAAAATAAATTTGGAGACACTTTGCTTAATTAAATTCGCAAATTTATAACATTAATAGAGGAATATATTTTCGGAAGTGTCTTATCAAGTGATCCCAATGGTTCGCTACATCTGGATATGGCTTAAAGAAAGTGTAAGCAATTCGGCGAGTAGCTGACTCGGATCTAATTTCTCCAGGGATGCCACCGTTGGAATTAAATACATTTTAATCATCCTTCAATATCCGATCCTTGTCAGGAACCAGTTAACATGTTTCACCGTATCTCTGAAATAAAATTTTAAAGCGAAAATTCTAAATACGGACCATATGCGGCTTGATTGAAAAAGAACTATCAATCATTTCAAGGATATTGGATAGAAAATCGTATATTTTTGTGACATTTTTTTTTTTGTATAAAAAAAATTGCGAGCAATTAATTATGTGCTACAGAGATTAGCACTGGATTGCAAATATGATAATCTGGACCCGGCTCTTATAAGCTCTGTATTGTTTTTAATGTCCATATATCATGCTAAATGCCAACTGCTATCAAAAAGGATACGCCCTCATAGCCCCAGTATATAGCGGGAGATGTGTCAGCTTAATTTTATAATGGCCTATCTGCATAGGACCGCTTTAATATTAATATATAACGGTCTGGTTAGTTTCAGACGAATAATTGGAAGTTTACACACAATAAATTAATATAAAACAATCCTCGATTCCATTACCATTAATAATTGTAATAATACGTGTCGTTTAAATTTCAGGTTTACGACCTATAAATAGTCGTATGTGATATCATATTTCATTCTTCTTAATTCTCATACAATATTTATGACAACTGAGTGCGAACGCGTGTGGATTAAGAAATGAATGAAGATGGCATAGAAACCGACAGCGGTGGCCGAGTGGTTAGGTTAACTCAGTGTCATTATGATGGATCTCTTTTATTTGCAAAGAAATGTAATATAATATGTTTTAGGATTTTAAAGGATATTTGTTTTTTTACGATACTAAATGAAAATTGCTTTACGAGAATAGAAAATATAAACGATTTAATGTCAAACTATTTTTATATATGCAAATTTGTTTTTTAAAGCATCTCATAATTCTCTAATCTCGTATTTCAATTTTGATTACGTTTAGATATTCCACACGTGATATTAAAGCATACTAATGATTTTCTTGTAATATTTTATTTAGACAAATGTTAAATATGTTCATGGAATATACTTCGTTTTTAGAGAGTTTAATACTATTTTTATAATCAATCGAAATAAGGATTTAGTGTACGAAAAAGTTCAATTATTTTTCCGACAGACATCGGCAAATAAACTTTTCGTTGGCCTCGAATTATATTTTCTCTCAATTTTTTTCGAAAGTATCTTTAAATTGGGTTAAAAAAATATACGGGTCTACGTTATTTAATTCGATTTATCTGATAAAAAAGCAATTGAAAACTAGCAGCATTATGAATATCACATATTATTAAAATATCCTTAAATTTTAGTATATATTTGATTTTAATTAATTATTTGACGTTGGATGAATGGAATTACGAAAAAATTCCAGAACGCCACTCACTCATATAAAGGTTCAATAAAGATTTTAAAGATCTGAGGGTGGGGGGTTGTATAACCCACAATCCCACCTTATACAGTGTTATAAAGAATTCCTAGAAATCCTAGATTTCATCGAAGAGTTAACGTATCCTGATACTATCATAGCTCAGTCGCGAAGAATTCATATTATCATATCAGATTAATTGTTTTCCACAAACCATGCCAATTATCTTACAAGTCATATTTTTTTATACTTTTCTAATTAATTTACTGTTTTTTTGATTAATTAAAATAAATAGTATACGTTTTAATTTACGGTAGACTGCTATTAAAATTCCGACTCAAATACCTTTCCGTACAAAATCGGCAAATATATTCTCAAGAGTTCTGATTTAGTTCTATGGAACTTTCACATCTTTGATCAGTTAAAGCAATCCTACGAGGATGAATATTTACCTCTGGCGAAAAAGTGGCGAACGTGGTAGCTGACAGTTAAGTTTTAATAAATTTAATAAGATAAAACTGGAGCTTAATAATAAAATGAAAACGTAAATATATTGTATCAAAATATTAAATGGTACAAAAAAAGGGTTTTGTTAAAAATATCGAAAACAACATATCTCAGATAGCTTTTTTCTCATTAAATATAATCTTTATTCTGTAGCATTTCGACCCTGAATCAATAATTTATTAGGATCTCTATCGTAAAGCTCTGCACATTTTAATAATTTAATTATTTTATTATAACGCATATACTGGACTTACGTATGAGATCATCAAGAATATTTGACTTTATCTTGATAAATTCTCAATACATACACTTAACTTTAGATAGTATAGTGATATACGATATATTGGTACTCGGCCATTTAATGGAAGAAGTTGAAAGTATTACCGTTCTGGGTAATACACATTTCCTTTGGAGTTGTGACGCATTCTTGCTCGATTTTTGCTTTTAATTCTTCCAGTATCCCAGGTTTTCTAGCGTAGACTTTTTCTTTAAGATACCCACACAAGAAGAAATATATGATGTCAAGTTTGGAGAACGAGCATGGTATTTTACGAGACCTCTTTTTCCAAGCCAATTGAGAAGATTCTCATGCTTGAGAAGATTCTCGTAGATTAGCGTAGAGTTGCTTCATCTAGTTGGAAATAAAATTCGCCATCTTCACCACAGTCCTCCCGAATGCGTGATAAATCAAATCTTGCAGTAAATTGGAATTGGCACCAGTCACTATACTGTCAAAAAAGAATGATCCAATTAATCCTTGGCTTAAAATCCCGCATTATAGTGAAACTCCTTGTAAATTTAAATGGTGTTCCTGCGTAATATGTGGATTTACAGTTAATTAATTACATTAACTGTGCCATTTATTTTTGAACGTAGCTTCATTGCTTACTGTGAATCTTACATTTATATTTTCCTAAGCAAATTCGCTAAATTGATTCCTTCGGTCTGAATCAACTTTATTAACCCCATGTACCATTGTTAGAATGTAACTAATTTATTTATAACGCCTTCAAATGCGATGGATACTTGATTTGCTTATGCCAATCTCACGACTTGATTGTTTTTCAGATATTTTAGATGTTTCGAAATAATTTTCCAGTGCTCTATCTCGTCTGGTGAAGCTCTTTGATGTTATTGTACTAATAATGTTGTATTAGGTGTAGTAAAAAGTCATGTCGTATTTTCAAAGGGTAGTTTTAGAATCATTGTTGTTAGTCCTTTGACGAGTCAAGACGTGTTATTATATTGTGTGCTTGTCGAGACACGTCTCCGCCTGTGTTCAATATAAAAAAAAAAATATTCGACCCAGTCGCAATCAAATGCAAAACCATTTGCAAAACTGCATACTTTTCCAGTTTCTCTCCAAGAAAAACGCAACTATCGCTACAAGAAATATTTGCGACATTTATGGTGACGTATTAGATATCAGAAAATGTCAACACTGGTTCAGAAAATTCAAATCCGAAAATTTTGACTTAAAAGATAAACCTTGAAGTGGACGACCCTTAAACACCTTACAGTAAATAAAGCCGCCATAAAATCTGAAATTGAAAAAAAACACATCTTTAACCCATCAAAGAACTGTCAAATATAACCGGCACAAAGTGGTTCATCACTCAGAAGTGTTTTAAAATGGGAAAGATTCGAAAAGATGGAATTTTGGGAAAAAATCTTCTTCCTCCACGATAATGCGCGTCCTCATGTTGCAGATTTGTCCCTGAAAAAATTGGATGACTTTGGTTTGACGGATTTACTGCATCCTGCTTACTCGCCATACTTAGCTTCTTCGAGACTACCATTTTTTTCGTTCTATGGAACACTTTTTTTTTTAAATAAATTATTCCAAACAGAAAGTGAAATAAAGTCAGCCATTTCTGATATTTTTAATTCCAAGTCAGCAGAATTTTTCAAGAAAGACATTTTAGATTTAAAATATATAAACGGCAGAAGGTTATATAATGTACTAGTAATTATTTTTTTGTAAAAATAACTCAATAATTGTTTAAAAAAATGAATTTGATTTTTATTGGAAAAATACGACAAGACTTTTTAGTACACTAATGTATGATTATCTTTAATAGTTCCATTGGTTTCAAACTTTAAAAGTCGCGTAGGTGGATTTACCTGAAACTTCCTGCGATGTTGTTTCTGTACTTATGATAGCATTATAAAATGAATTTTATTTTTTTTATAAATTCATAACAGCCTGAAAAGACAGTAAAATCAGAAATTTATGATCCGTTAAACATAGCGTACATTGTTTGGGACAACTGTGTGTATATATATATATGTAATTATGTAACATAATAAAATATATCTATTCTTCTCCGTCATGTATGAATGTGTGATTATGGAATATTTTTGTTATGCGTGACTAGATCATTTTGTAATTCCAGTCACGCATTATTATAAAATAAAAAAAAACATTTTTATCGATTTCAGCTCTCAAAATTTCACATTTAACTTTCTAGAACGTATTAAAAATTCGTTAGAGATGTAATGATATGACATACGTGGTAAAATACTACAGAAGGATTTTTTATTCTCACAACACAGATTATGGTACACAACATTGTCAAATTTATTAAAGAAAACATTTTATGGACAGTCTTAGGTTAAACGTGCAGCTCTTGGTATTCTTTGCTTAGTGATCTCTGGCAGTGGCGGTACTCGTGGCGGTCTATTGCCAAGAGTATCTGCAGAGTAGTACTCCTCCAATGATCCCGACGAGAGGCCGGCTCGGGTTCCTTGTGTTAGTGATTAGTTAACTTCAGCGAGTGTAGTGGTTAATTGTTAGTCATGGCGGCATCCGTGTGAGGCGCAACAAGATGGCGACTAGATCTTACGACGGAGCGACCTTCAAAAGCTTCGAACGCCGGTGCCAGAGAGAGAAGGGTTATGATAATTGATTATTTCCCATGATCCCGCTAGGGGCTGTCACTCATTAATATAGTACATATTCATATTAAAGTGCGGGAACTTATCTTGTACGCGTTGGAATAACCGCCATTTTTTTTTCAAGATATCTAAATTATATAGGTTATATTATTTGAATAAAAAAAGATTGTAATTTCATTTAGAAAACAGTTCTTCATAGCATTTTGTTGTTTACAGTGCAGAGACGAGTTTACTACAACTTTAGTCTTCTTTCCTTTTGGGAATAATATAGCTTGTTTACAACAAACCTTTTTGGTAACTGACTGCATCTTTAAGACGTGACTAGCCCACTAAATTCTGTACATATAGGGTACAGAATGTATCGCATGAATAAGCGGCACACGCCATCCTTCGCTGTCAAGTAGAGTTTCAACTATCCTTCTCAGGATCTTAAGAGACAGGTGGCCAAAATAAATATTTACCATTTATGTAGTCAAATCTTCTCCTTCTATATAAACCAAGGGATGCTTAAGCTGATTGTCTATATATTTTAAAGAAAGATTTATGATTTTTTTTAGTAGTCGACAACAATACTTTTTCTTGTCAGGGGTCTGACCAAAGGCGAAAACGGCAAAAAGCGTCACGCCTCGTTTTACAGCACACTTAAACGGAAAATTTTCCGAAAACAGAAATTCTGCTCCTTCACTACGCCACTTTCACTTTCGATATATTGCCGGGTGACTCGGGTACTTCATTACACATGTACGCAGCGTCCCTTAACCCATTCGTTCCCATAACAATTTGGCCGGTGTCGGCACGTCCCGCGCACCTGATGTATTGTCGCCAGTGTACCAAAACAGAGTAATCCCATATAATGAGTCATTTTGTGGGACCTCCGGAATCAAAGGTCTTCTCGGGAGGACGGTGCGCGTGCGTGGAGGGAGGCGTCCTCCGGAGACTCCCGGAGCGACGCCCACCCTCCCCCCGGCACGCGATCCGACGTCGAACGCTCAGTACACTCCGACGCCTACCTAGACTCCTCGCGTTTGCGACTCCTGCCTCCCGTACGCGCGCGACCAACTTCAAAGTTGGACGCATTACTCTTCCTTTCTTTTGCGTCGGCAAGTTTCTCAAAAACATCCACGCCCATTAGTCGAAAACACGCGTAGGGCGTGGGACTTAATTTTGAAAGTTTTTTGAAACGACGAGAGACAAATGACGGCCGATGTTCATGTCGTTTGATGTCAATACCTGGCCAAGTTTTGTGTAATAACAGTAACATACCCGTGTTGGTGTACATTTGTTAGGATGTAATGGTAAATCGGTGGTAGGAGCCATGGTGGATCCACTGAAAATATTCTGGGTGTTGACCAACAGCACTTACCTCGGTAAGAAATACAAATTCTTGATAAATATAACGTATAGATAATAAAAAAAAATCCTTGTAAATATTTCATGCGATAATTTTCTACACCTCCCTGAAACTAACAAACACTTAAACCCATGAGAGTCCATTTGAAAAGGTCCAGAGATTTGTTCGGGCCATAATAATAAAATCTAATGGACATAAAAACTTGCAGGGATAACGTACTATTCACATATTTTACATCTATTGTTTCATTAATGTATTTATTTCCGGTCATATGTTAAAATATTCGCCATAAAAACTGGATAATAGTTATAGTTATCATATTATTGTATCGGATAATAAAATTATACTGCAATAGAGCCGTTCGATTGACTTAAAATCGAATAAATATGCCGGCCGATAAAAACAAAATGCCGCTGAATTATGTTCGCCGAAAAATTTCCGCAGGGGAAAATATTTTAAATTCCCTTCGATATTTTTGAGGGCGATCATAAACGCTGTAAAGGTCCGAAGTTATAGCGACATTTATTGTTTTCAGTGTCTAATGGCTGGCTGGAAAAATAAGAAAAGGCGGTCAGAATAGTTAGCAGTAAATATGCTTTGACTGTTATGGCAAAAACTCTATTACAAATAGAAATACCTGATTTTTTTTTGCTCCCGCGCTGACAAATGTGGAAGTGATTTTTGTTGGTCTTTTGGGTCGTAAACTATAAAAGTTTATCCAAATAAAAATATGGAAATTTTAAATCGATTTGGTTTTATCTGATTACATTGAGACTATCCGCATAGGATTACATTGCGGTATTCAATTTAATCCTAAACTAAATTACAGAATATATTTCAATGTTTATTTTTTTAATATACAATAGAGTCAAGATTTATTCATAACATTTATAAATGTTATGAATACAAATTTAAAAACACCTCGCGTATAATTAAAAATTAATTCATTCAACGAAATATCATTCAATCCCGTAATTTTCATTCCGGAATTCATTGTCGGATCTGACTCAAAATACTTTTATAAGAATACGTAATCTTTTATACGAAAATAAACGCGTTATTAAAATTCATACAAAAAATATTCATATTGTGCTGATTTTTTAACAAATAATTCCAAATGTATTTTTTTAATAAAAGAAAATCGGATTTACATTCTGGAAAAAAACACTGCAGTACTCTACACACACATGTACATATATGTAGAGATTTTTTTTACTAATTGCACTACTGGCCACGTTCTGGGTTTTTATTACACAGCCACGTTTACACGGAATTGAACAGATTTCGGAATGGTTCAAATTAAAATAGGATCTAAAAAGAAGTGACCATGCCCCGAGAACTGTAATTATTCAGACATTCGCCTAAAACGAAAAAGAAACGTATGCATTTTTATTTTAATTATAAATTTAGTCTGAGATTTATTGCATTAAAAATAATTTAGATTAGATTAATAATTTTAATTTATTTATATATAATATTAGGTATTATTTAATTATGATTTAGTATATAGTATATTCGGGCACTAGGCAAAGGGCATGCGATATTATTACAAAAGGTCCCGTAATGGCGATACTGTCTGAATAATCTGAGAGAAGTAACTTTAATCTTTTCAGTTATGAAGTTTTATGAATTATGGGGCAAGGACCTTTTTGCACCATGTGTGTGTCCTAATTTCCGCTAATTGAATGTGCCCTACTAAAAAGGGGAAAAGGACCTTACGGAAAATTTTAAGCATCCACAATAATGAACGAAATTTTGCAATATTAAGGTCTGAAAAAAAATGTAAATATACAAATAATATTGAAAGCATTTTTCGGGTGATTCTCAGACCCATTTCTATTGAATTCATTCTCGTATCGTACGGCTCCCGATCAGAAATATTTTTATTGGATTTCACCTGCTTAAGCTTTCCGGCAATATATATAAGATTTTTAGAATGTTTTGAAGTTTGAATGGTGGGATATTATGGACCGTAATCTATTTTAGGATACTGCTTTTCCCATCCTCCCAAATTCCCTACCCAAAGCTTTATAGCTAGAGTCCATTGTGATCTAATAAATATGCTCGAGTGGGCTCAGCGTAAATATCTTTCAATGGTATGAATAGAAAGATGCTTCAACATGACAATGCATGTTGCAAGTATTGACATTGTGATGTGCGAAAAATAGTAATAAAACGTGTTTTTTTCGGATAATAAAATTGAATATTATTCGATATTGAGAGGGCGAAAACAATTTTGGATAGTCCGAATTTGCACATTGCTCTTAATAGGTTCAGAATTTAAACGCCCGCCGTGATTTATTGAACAAAAAACTGTGAGCAAGGCGCAAGAAGATGGCCCCGATGTTGAAAAAGTTTTATAATTTATTGGGGCGTAGGAAAAACTCCGGAAAAGAAGAAAATATATTTTCAATAAAAAAACATATTTATGTAGGCAAACAGTTTTCATGACGTATACAAATAATTCAATTAATCTCGGAAAATATATCAAAAGGCTAATTAGTCGGATTTTACGCAAATTAGTGAATGCACATAGAGAAAATTGCTCTACTATTCATGAAGTCTGAACGGAAAATTCGGTGACGAATCGGTTGCATGGATAATTAATATCCATTGACCGTAAAATTTATTGAATAATTATTTAAAAATAAAATGTGAATTAGAAGCGTTTATCTCTATTACGAGATATAATAAATCAATACATCTTAATTTACTTATGCTGTTACATTTTTAATTGCTAACGTCAGAATGATTTATTATGTGAAAAATTGATTAAAATCTTATACGTTCCGTAAAGTTAAATTAACTACCGCGTGACGTGTAGACGTGTATTATGAATGTATAGTTATTTAAAAAAGCTAAACGAATGCCTCTTGATCCGACAAAATATCTAATTCTAAATAATTTAACCTTAGTTTATTTAATATATTATTTGTTTAATAACTACAGATTTTATTTATTTCTCTATAATAAAAGTTGATATTTATACTCTGTAATTGAAAAGCTTAATTTAATTTATTATTCTTTTATAACCGTGTTATGGCTTGTAGGTAACATGCATATTATTTCGAGAATGTAAGTTAACCGGGACTGAGCTTAGTTAGTTGTCGGATAAGTGTCCGACGATAACTATGAATTCAGGGAGTTCTTTAGAACATTAACCACAGGGTATTTAAGACGAGATACCCATTACCTCTACAAGTTTTATAAAAAATATTTATGTAGTTTGACGCGTAGGAATTAAATAATTTAATGCCATCTCCAACTTATCAGTGTCGTGGTTTAGAACTGGGGAAAATATTAGTATTAGTGGTTCATTGCCCTTGCATCTTATAAGTATTTTTATCGAATCTTTATATGGGTGATTAGCGTTATAGAATCTTTTCGTTATGCCATCCATCCATCGTAGTCAAATAAATAAATAAACTTTTTTTTCAAAGCTCACTCTATATAAGGTTATTCCATTTAAACTTAATATATGTTTTAATTATTTTTTAATATTATTTAATAGATTTGTCAACCTTTGTTATTTTTTTCAACTTGAGAACCGTTTACATCGTAGTTTATCAAACACATAAATATCCTTACTTTTTAAACTTACTCTATACTAGTCAAACCCAACATATAATTGCGATTTTGTGATTTTGTTATAATTAAATTTGATAAACATTAAAGTGCAGCGAAAAATAAATTATTATTTACTTTGGAATATATTTGTTATGATTAATTAGTACAGTTCGTTTATCTTAAACTCTTAAAATTAACTTTTATTATTTAAGATCAAATGATCTTTAAATAAAGTGATATAAATGAAAAATCTTCCATTAAGGGGCAGGGGATTTATAAAAAAAATCTTTAAAGATTGGTTCAAAACTAGATTTTCTATAAGTTAGAGGTTGCCTAAAAAGCTATGCGGTCATTAGATGCTTTTTTTTACTACCTAATACCATTTCTTTAATGCAACCCCTAAATCAATAACGATTAAGAAAAATTTTACCAGTCCTGCAAAGATTTTATATTTAATTTTAACGAGCGCAAAGTAAGTAAAATAATATAAATATGTAAACTAATATAAAATTTATAAATATAAGTAGAATAATGGAGATGAAAGCGACGAAGTATTCAACCGTATTGATCATTTTTACTTCGGCCAACTCAGTATTGACTACTGTTGACATTTTATTGAACGAATGAAGTTTCTAGTGTTGGGTTATCCGGTTGAAAATAGATCGAATGGCTCTTAAATCGAAAAAAAAATATTTACTTATCATATTCGTATAATATATTCACCCTTGGTAGAAACAACCTTCTTCCATCTATTTAATAAGTTTTTTATGCCACCGAAATAAAATTTTTACTAGGTTTGCAAAATATTTTTCCATACCTTTTTTCACATCTAAGTGTCGATTTTTTTTTTGCTAAATAATGTTGTATAGATTGAAACTAATGATAATTTAGGAAGCTAAATCGCGAGTATATGGGAGATAAAGAATAGTATTCCATCAGAGCTCTTTTATTTTAGGTCTGGCGTTGTTGTATTGAAGTGAAATTGCTTTTCAATTACAAAAAGAAAATCTCTTTAACCTTATTGCTGCATTAAAATGTTCTAGTTGAACACAGTAAACTTCAAACGTGTTTGTTCAACTGTAAGGTAGAGTTTTGTGATTAACTATTTCACCATACACTCATAAGCACTTTTTTACTGTTAAACCTTGTCGAGGGGTTAATTTTGCTACCCGCTCCTTTGAAAACTATTGTCGTTTACGTCGTTGGTTCGTATAAAGTACATACTAAACGTGTCCAATTACTAAATAGTGAATGAAAGTTGGATTTGATTCGATTTTTGCACGTGAACGTCATCATCCATTTTCACTACTTTTTACCTGGGAGGATTAGTTTTGAAATAAAATTACCCCATTTATTTTTTTTATTTATAACTTTTAGCATTGCTGAATAGTTGAATATTCTCCATATGTATCATTAATATTTTTTTGCAGTTGTTGCATTATTTTTTCGGCAGGATTCGAACAAATATCAGGAAAACTTGAATTTCAGGCACATAAAAACGTGTTTTGCTGTATTAATTCTTAATAAAGCTTTGGCTGTTTTTGCCTCAATGCATTAAATTTAAGTATTTACCTCAATGCATTAAAAAAATGTTAATTGAGCTTTATTTTACATAACATAGGCATTAATATTGGTAAATTTACTTTAAGGCATTCGATTTCTTGGAGATTAAATTATTTATTTATATTTTTCAGGATATTGCGTAACATAAAAATGTATATTAAATCGGTCTCTGGTATAAAATTACATTCTGATTCAATTTTTTCTAATTAATTGAGATTTTATTCACATTTTGTCGGTATTTTAAAATTTTTCACTCCGCAACCATCTATTTTCGTATTTAAATTTATACAACGAACAACGTCGCGCGATTTTCTAAACAAACAGTAAAAATTTGCAACCGAATTTATCTACAGCGGAGATAACTTGGAGGAATTTCAAACCGGAAAATGCAGACTAGCACGACTCAGATTCCACTCTCTCTGCTCAAAAAGAAGAAGCGAGTGTTGGTAAAGGAGACGGGGGGTACAACTTTGCAAAGAGACAGCTTGCAAAGTCTTATATAATGTGAAGGATTTCTAACAGAACTCCGGTAGACAAAAGCGGAACAAGTTCACATACGCCCCATACACGATGACATCTTTTGATCTCCAGATTCTCAGCCGAGTAATCGTGTCAAGAAGTTAATTTGTACAAGTTGTCAGATTGGATTTATGTGTTTACCGTGAAACGAAACGAATTAATCCGATTGTGCTAAATATCCGTCAGAAGATGTTAAAATATAATTTATGATGATGAGATAAGTTTTCGGGCAACAGTCCGAAAAATAAAACGCGGCCATGCCAGGGAATGCAACCGGTACGGCAACGATTCTGCCAATAAATTTGGCAAAGCCTCGGCATGTCCGACCAAGTGCATGAAACAAACCGCATCCAGTAATAACTGGATAATCTGCAATGTATGATGCCGGTTATTGCTGAAAACTTCACAGTTTCGCCGTTCGAGTTTGGACCAATATCCTGTAAATTAGGTCATCATCGAATTTATCGTCAACCGCGAATACTTCGCGCATAGAATAATAATTAATTAATCAATTAAGTTTTATTGCCGCGGTAATAAAGTGCGCGGCATTTGGCGCCGATTTTATTAGCGTGCGAAAATATATTATATATTTTTTTCGGTGCTTATAATTGAAAAATGGATGCAATTAAATATATAATTTCGAAGCGGTTAATGTTGAAAAAAGTTCCTAATTTTATTATTAGTTTTTGTTGGCAGCCTTAAGACATATTAAAATCCGTTTTAATGTCTGAAAATATTTAATGCTGATTTGATGAGAAATAGGGTTATTTCAAATGAGTGCTTTAGAAATTATATTTTAATATCTTTGTAAACGTATTATTATTTAAATTATGTATGCAAAGAAATTCTATTTCGAAACAATGTCAAGAACGAATGAAATTCAATATGCGACGCTAGTATGGTTTATTAAATTGTGTTCTGCGTATATGAAGATTTCTTTATTTTATTTAGATGGTACGAGAGCAAATAACATTTTCACAAAGGCATCGAATATTAATGCATGTTTTTATCAAGGAGATATACGGTTTTCACTATGACAAATAAAACATAACATTTAATAAAGATTATATCTGTTGAGCTTTTAGGTTGACGCCATAAAAATTCAGCATATGTATTTATTTTTATTTATTATTTACTTCTTTTGACTTTAATAAAGCAAAATATTGTTATTCCAGAATTTTCTTAAAACGAGCTTTAAGCTATTTTAGTAACAAGTGCGTTTGAAAGACAAAAAAAAATATAATAACACTAAAAAAATAATAGTTTATTTGATAATATTATTAAAAATGTTTTATGTGAATATATAAATTTAAATTAATTAAATTATAATATTATTTTTAAGAATCTCGAAATTTTTTGGCGCAAACTTTGGGAAATTGTGGAGGAAATTGAAATCATTATGACTTTTGATAAATAAATATTGAATGCATTATATATATTTTGTTTGACCCATAGCTAATCGCGATCGAACATGCCATTTGCCAAAATTTAAAAAAACGTCGTTTTTTTCAAAAAAAATCATAGCTCTTTTATTAATTAAGATGTTGATCCAAAACTTGAATTACTTAAACTTCGACATTTACTGGATAGTTAATGCAAAAATAAAATATCTTATAGCAGGAGTCATTATACTTTATGGATTTATAGAAGGCTTATTTGTAAAATTCCAAGCTGTTTTATAGCTCTGATTGTTAAAGAACGTCATAAATAAAAAGATTAAGACATAACATCAGTAATAATTTATTCGTTTAAAATAAAACAATGTATCCTACTGATAAGAAAATATTTGAAACTCCAAAACGTTATATATAACAGTGCAATAAATAAATAAAGTTGTAGTAAATAAAACGTTATGCAGTAAATAACTAAACAAGAATTTCTAAACAAACACTTTCTTGTTGTATTTTATTTATTTATTCATTCGACCACGATGGATGGATGGCATAATATAAAGATTCCAGAGAACCATTCACCCATATAATGATTCGATAATTATTCTAAAGATGCAACGGAAATGTGTCTCTTACATTAATATTCCCCTCAGTGTCAAATCACGACACTGGTTAATTTTAATATTATTTTCAGTTGGAATAAAGTTCGTATAATTTGTTACATAATTATTTATTTAATCGATGGTATTAAATTAATTAATTCTAACGCGTCACACAACCTACATACATATTTTTATAAACATGCGGAGGTAATGGGCCTCTTTATCTTACATATATGGCCATTGTTCCCAGAGAATTCCCAGAATTTATAGTTTTCGTCGGCTATCCATCCGACTACTATGTGATAAGCTCAGTCGCGGTTAACTAACATTATCGAAATAATAAGCATGTTACCTACAAACTGGTTTTAACAATAAATGGTTTTATATGCGCTTGCCAAAATCTCCTCAAGGTCAGATAAATCTGATATTTGTTTATACAAAAAATAAATACTTGAAAAAACAAAACGCTGTAAAAGTTAGAGCTGATCTAACGCATAGTGTCGGATAGCGTGTGATATGTGCGCCCCGTACATACACAACCATGCTTTTGACGTGGAATCTACGAGCCCCGTAGACAATGAGCTAAGATTGATGCTTATAAACAAAATAGTCCAAAAGAATTTTCAATCGAAGATATACCGTAAAATAAATATAGATTGCATTACTTAACATAGTTTTATCGATTAATTATCAGAAGATATTATTTAAAGCTAGTTTTGAGTTAAATGAATCAATGCTATCACACAGTTCGTTCAAGTTTTAAAAATTCATGAAGCACATGATTCCGAAAAGATTCCACCAAACACAAAGAAGAGCCGTTAATAGGTCAAAGATCGTCTAGGGATTGAAACAAGTTTCAAAGAAAGGCTCTCTTATTTCCTAGAATTTTAATATTTCATATAGAAAATCAGAGAAAGTTTTTTTATAATCTAATGTTAATTTAATTACAAACTTTCAATTCTAGTTCTTATCTTAATCCGATTAATTTAATTAGGGTAAATATATTTATTTATTTGATTAGATTGATATTAAAAGCTATTATTTAGCGGAATGTCCAAAGTGGCACTTTGCCGGATTGAAGGAGCAGCGTTTATTCTAAAGTGATTTAAACTCTAGACACTCGAGTCGCCATAGGCAAATAAAGGGTTATCTAATTCCGAAAATTGAATCGTTTATTACAACCATTTTCGCTTAATAGCGCCATTATTAAAATATACTTTCGTGTGTTTTGCACCGGCGGGGCATGCTCGCAAAAGGGATTTATCTCGGCCAAGTTTCTAGAGTAAACAAAGCTTCCTGAATTCGATCCGAAAATATTTTGCGACCCTCATTGTTGTTGCCGTTTCCAAATTGCGAACGGCGGGATATTCCCCGTTTCTGGGAGAGGCTCAAAAGCTTTTTGCCGCTTAAAAAGTTGCCACTTTCTGTTTTATTGCCGCGCGATCGGGGAGAGGGAGGACCGCTTTAGGGTCAGATTTTGACGTTTTATGGCCGAGAGTGTATGAATGACACACAAATAAGGCATTTCACGGCCGTCTCAAGTGTTATTTATTGTCAAGTTTATATTCCACGCGTTGCTTTGCCGGCGTGGTGCCATGGCACAACAGCAAATAAAAGATCCGAGCTGCTTGTTTTACTGACTAGGCACGGCACGTACAGAATAACATCCGACATATGGTCCCGGGGCGTTAGGAAAGTTTCGGATCATGTCAGAAGTGGATTAAATCGGCTCAATCAATATACAATTTAAGGTTTATCCATAAATCAACCTATTATTATCGTTTTATATATCTTATTTATCATCAAATTAAAAATCATTTTACCAATACCATGAATTTGCAGCTTTGATGTGAACAAACATGGTTAACAATAACCTTTTTTATTATAAACTTAATAAATCGCGATTATTGTATTTCTTTTGAGTCACATCTTTCTACCATAAAGGTTTATTTAAGTGCCCAAGTAACATATTTATAAATGGAATTAACAAAAGATTATAACAATAATGTATATAATTTTCTTTATCCTTATTGCTTATTTCAATAACTGCTTTAAATAAACAATAAATCAATCAATTAACATGGTTTCCAAAAACTCTTACAAATTATTATAAGGTATATTTTTCAATGCGATAAAAAATATTTTAAACAATAACTATACAATATTGTTTTATCGAATAAATTCCATTGCTATCTATAATCCTCCTCCACACAATAGATTGAACAAGAGGGTTTAATTTTTTGTTTGAATTTATCATTAATTGTTTGTTAAAACCAGTGTTTTTCCAATGGAATGCAGTATTGAGGCTCTCCACTACAGTTTTACAGTATTATAATGTTATTTTTTTCATATTAATGTTAATTTTTATTTAAATATGATTTTTTTTTGTAATAAATATTGAGCTCTGCGTTCTTTCTTTTTTTTAAATGAAGCTGTGCCGATGGGTTCAATTAGAGACCCCAAATTTATGATTTTTTCTTGAATAACTATTTTAATATAAATCCTACATGTTGCAAACATTTTATTTCGTCTAAAAATGTATAAAGAAATACATATTTTGAATAATAATAAAAAATAAATAAAAACGACAATATTCGCTTATGATGCCAAGGGCGGGATGTTTTATCTCGCTTGCATCCGGTACGAAGAGCCGAGTTGGAGTGCGATTAACACGTGCGGCGAAACGCGTCATATTGATTAGTTAAAAAATCTAAAATATCGAACAAATTATGAAGCATATCATGAAAAACTATTTTTATTCATAGAATAGTATATTTTTCAGTCAAAATATTGGTGAAAAATTCATCATTGCTATATAATACTACCATTGGAATACGATAGACCCCTTTTAAACTTCCATCGATACCCAAAGCGTTCATCTGGTCCCCTATTAGGAACTTCCGATCTAATACTTCGTATTGATTAGTAGAAATAATAATAAAAATAATATGGTAATAAGATTTATATATGATCATCCCGTTTATTGATGGAGATCTAATTAATCTTCAAGCTTGAAATACTTAGGGTATATTTTCATCATAAATAGACCCCTTCGGATGACACGGTTGTTTTCGAGCCGCCGAGACAGATCGGTTAAGCAGAAAATACTTTAATAATTAGACACAATACAGGTCTTCTGTATCATTCCGGCCAGATTGTAGTTTTTTATATTAAATTATTCTCAAAATATCTCATCAAAAACAGATCCTTTTTATCCAATAATCGCCCAAGGATAAATACAAGTACATGATTTGTTGAAAGTCATTATTTTTTTCGTCAGATAAACATATAGTTATTCGTTATTCCAAGATCACAAGGCACACAAATTTATTATCTATTACTTGAGTATCATTATCGATTTTAATAGGTCTCCCTGGTTTTGGTGTCTTTTGCTGCGGAAAATCGATCTTTTCAATCGAATAAATGTTATTTTATAACAATGGACTTATAATGATAAGACCATTAAAATGTAAGAAGCTTAACTTGGCTGTTTTAAAACATCTCTCTTGTTCTTTTACTTAAGATATCTTGCAACTTTTATTTATTTATTCCTTATAAAATTATTATATAGCAAAAAAATAGCACTGCGTAATCCTGCAATTAATATTTCGATGGCAATAGATTTAAGGCAACGCAAATCATTTAGTTTGTAGTGAAAAATATTAAAAAATATACCATCTGCCATAACATTATAATTAACATCTATCAAAATAGAATATTATAAAGTTAAAGTTACTTATTTTTTAAGGGCAATCAAATATTATTGTCAATCTCTATATAAAGCTTCTTAATATTACGCCCATTATAAAAGTTTTATTCAAAAACTCTTTTTATGGACACAATTTTAAATGTTACGATAATCCTTTTTCACTCGGATAAAATAATGGATATACAAAAAAAATATTAATACCATTTTCCCTCCATTTACATTAATGTACTTGTGCAGGTATTGTTTGAAAGTTTCGAATATTACTTTTACTTCATTAAAGCCCTATTATCATCTATTTAATACTTAAAGCTTTAAAAGGATTCTCTTACTAATTTTCTCTGCAATTAGGTCAGATTTTAAATATTATTATTTAAAACTTGAAGCTATCTAATATGTACGTTTTAAGGAAAATGAGGTCACATATTCCAATACCCATCTTACACACTTCAGTCGTAACCTGTTCAAACTTTGATTTGTTCGAAAAGTTTTCAGGAACCGCCACTTTGGAAGCCATTCAATACAATCGAGCGAGCGTGTATCTTGTGGTACTGCTAAGTGCCACAATATTTTTTAGGGAAACCATTAGCCCACCGGGTGCAGCCAGTTTTGTATAGATTGATGAGGCCATGTGGATTGTATCCATGATGTAATGTTATGTGGGAAATTCTGGCGCGTTTGTGGATACTAGGCCGTCGTGGATGGTGTTGGGACTTCCTGGTCGCCATTCATCAAGCGCTTCCATTATCTCAGCAACGTATACGCCTTGTCTTGGGTAGCCCTTTGTTCGTTTGTGCTATACTTTTTGACAAATTTATTAGCTATCCTAGCCACGATGTGTATAATAATACAGGATAACGTATCGTGTGCGTGAATATATTCATAGTTTCAGCCTAATGAAACTTGTATTAAAGTTACACTTATAATTATATAATTTCTTAAAATTAAATTATCTAAAAAGTTTTGATGAATAAAATGGTATTAACGAAATTAATTTGCGATTACTTACTAATTCGTGAATTAAGAGGAGCTAAGTCGTAATGGAAGATGCAAGATCCTATTACAGGACGTAAGATGAATTCTTTATTGATAGAATTAAATGTTTCTAGACACTTCCTGCTTCTTATTTCCATTCTATGTTATTATTTAATTACGCAATAGAAAAATTATGCGCAGTTGTCGTTTTATTTTTTAAATTCAGTAATTCTTCAGCAAAAATATAAATTATTACAGCTTTATAATATGTTTTAAGAGATTTTAAAATGTTATTATGTTGCAAATTAATGCTTATATGTTTATAATTAATATAGTTAAGATCTAATTACTTGTTAGTTTATACCGATTTATTTTTTAAAATATTTTTTAAGTATTTTAATATCATTTTTGTCAAAAATATGTACGTCAAATCATGATTTAAGCATTTTAATAGTTTTATACCAAGAAATATAACTCGATTTTGTATCGCACACATACTTTAATTTATCCAAAAACCGTATAAATCCGAGAACAAAATATTTAGAGTAAAATAAAATAAATATCATTAATTGATTCATTCATTTTTATCTCTTTAGTTTGAAATATGCAATATTAGTCGATATTAGGATCTACTATGTCTTTCAAATTAATATAAACTATATATTGATTATTCTGGCATGGTTATTAGAGCCAATATATAATTCAATAACCATAGGATGTGGTCCCTTACAACATCCTTTCCTGAACCATCCTATCTGAATATTAAATTTAATGAATAATATTGTTTTATTAATACTATAATCAGTAAAACAATACTTTTAATTAAACATATATCATTTAAAGGAATATCAATAGATAAATATAAATATTATTAATTCAAATTATTTTTGTAATACATTATAAAATTAAAATTTATAAAGAAAAATATATAATAGCTTGACAGAAATAAATAGACGCGTGAAAAAATTAGGTTCTGTTACTTCAATTGTGTCTGGTGCTTCTAACCCTAAAATAGCAAGCTTCGGAATAATTGTTTTGAATAACAAAGCCTTTATTTAGTTAAAATTAATAATCAGTTGCATTTACGATATTAGGATCGCTTGAGATTGAAAATTCTACACGCGGCCGAATTATCGGTATTTTAGCTAATGTGATATCTCTGTCAAATTATACATCTCATTATCGATTGTAAATTGTAAGAACGTCTGTTTCTTAAAGATCGAGTAAACCTAGACACTAAAATAGAAAAAAATAAGTGGTACAAACACCAATTAACGACAAAAAAAGTCCGTGGATTAGGTCATAGATGATAATTCTCCTCCAAAAATAATGCAAAAGCTAATCCATAGTGTTGCCCTTCATAAAAAACTTAGCTAGGAGCACGCTTTGTCGAAAGATGCTTGTGAAAAATCCACATCCAACTCTGAGACTTAGCACCAATGAAGAATAGTGTTTCGTCCGACACGGGCATTGGCAATGGACATGACATTTACTTTGATTCCAAGTTAAAATTTATTTAACATGTATCGGACGTGTGTGTGAGATCATTAAAAATGTTGGGCTTTGTCTTGAGAAATTCTCATTACATGTATAGCACCTTAGTTATACGATACATTGGTTCGAAGATTTCTCGAATCAGGATCTATTATCTGGGCGCCTTATGACGCTTCGAGTATCCTCAAATCCAGAAGAAATTCTTAAGTTATCTCTACATGAGGGAATTTGGTTTTACCTAAGCTTATACCCAAGCGCATGGATACAGGGTTGCATGGGGGTGTAGCTCTGGAGAAAAGAAGGTTGATCTACCTGGCAAAGCACTTCTTCAAGCTGTTGGTTGGCGCAGTACGTAAACCCTATATATTGTGCGGGTTTCCCTTATAGTCGCCATCTCACTACAGCTGCAGCTGAATATTAATTCTTTGCTCGAATGGGCATATACTAATCGTCTTCCGCTTAGTGTTGGAAAATGTCAGGAAATTACATTTTCGAGATCTTAATAATTCCTATCCAATGATTACATGCTTGGGAACGTAACTCTTCCCAGATAGTCGTCAATCAAAGACCTGGGAATTCTGTTCGACTCTAAATTTAGATTCAATTCTCATGAATACGAGGTATGTAATAGAGCTTCAAAAATGTTAGGCTTTGTCTTGAGAAATTCTCATTACATGCATAGCACCCTAGCAATAAAGTTGCTATATGATATATTGGTTCGGAGCTTGATTGAATCAGGATCTATCATCTGGGCGCCATATGATGCTTCGAATATTCTCAGGCTAGAGAAAATCCAGAAGAAATTCTTAAGTTATCTGTACATACGGGAATTTAGATTTTACCCAAGCTTATATTTAAACGCATGGATTAAGGGTTCCTTAGGGGTGTAGCCCTGGAGAAAAGAAGGTCGATCTACTTGGCAAAGCACTTCTTCAAGCTGTTGGTTGGCGGAGTACAAAAACCCTATATAATGTGCGAGTAGCCATTATAGGCGCCACCTCACTACCATCGAGCACATTCTCTTGTACTGTTTATTCCGCCATACGTGAGGACAGGTGCTCTCGAAAACTCTTCGGTAGTCAGAGCAATCAGTTTACTAAACCACTTGGCTGATTACGTAGATATTTTCAATGTAAAGTACAGTCATTTCGTTGGTCTCTTGTATTAGATTTTATAATTTCATATAGCAGATCAATTAATGACGATACTTTATCTACACATTTTTTTTTCTATTTTATACCATTTGTATAACAATTTATTAGGCGAATTGGGTCAATCTGTAATGTTTTTGTCAATGTCTTTGAATAATATTAAATAAATAAATAAATTTTCACGCCAAGACTAGACAATTTACAAAAACTCATGTAACCAGAGGATTAGTATTCGTTATGCCAATTAATGGGAGCTATTCTCTAACGATATCTGTAATTAATTAAACTCAGATTTTTTTTATAACCCAAAAAAATTAAATGGAGGTAATGTCGATTTTTTTTATCACGTGATGAATTTAATACCATAAAAATGTGAATATTCAAATTCTGATCCTCGGGCTCATCAAAACGAGAGTCTGTACGGTCGTCCGAAGGAGTTGTTCGCATACTTTTTTCGCGTTTCAAACTCAATTAGCATACTGAAACAAATCCGGCGACAAAAACTGTACTTTTTAGGCTAACGAGCGGAAAATTTGCGGAACGAGCCGCTCGCAGTTGGGGAATGCGTCGGGTAGTCCCCGGCATGTCTATGGCTGATTTGTTCGGTGCCAGTTAGTAGGAACGCGCCACAATACAGCGAGCGTTGTGGTCGGCGCGGCTCGAGGGTTGCCGGGGGGTTGAAAGCCGGCATTTTTCCCCAGCACTCCCCGGGGCAACGGGTTAACATAACCGTGCGGCGGAACATCTTGTTACGCTGTCGACGAGGGCTTATGAATGTTCATCATATTACGCCGTACAGGAATTTCTAATTAATGTTTGCCTTCTGCCGCCGAGTGTTTCCAGCAAAAAAAACGCCGCTTTATTAACTGTCGGGGATGTTTTTTCTGCAAATTTAATTTTCGCGTCGCTCGTTCATATAAATCGGGATGATCTTTTACCTAGCCGGATGCGCCGAACGGAAGACCGAACCGGGTATTTAAAGATAAATATTAATCTATGCTCTAATTGATAATATGGCGGCGAAAGTTTAGCAAAATCAATTAAAAAATAATCTTTTAACGTAATAATTAATAAAAATTTTAATAAAAAATAGTTTCGTATAATATTTACCCAGTTAAAATTATATATTCAGATAGGATAATTTAAGGTAGGATATTGGAAAGGGTCACATCCTATTGTTATTGAATTATATATTCACCCTAATAACCATTCAGGGATGATCGATAATAATTCATATTTATTTAGGAGGTATGTGCAGGATCCTTAAAATAGTAATAACAATTAAAATCACATGATTTTTACTACTAATATTTTAAATAATAAATGGGTGATTAATATTTTATTGTATGGACCTAAACTAATTATTGTGCCGTAAAATATTCCGTCTAGCTGGAGAATTTTATATATTTTTTTTATTGTGCAATGTAATTGTAAAATCGTTATCTTATTTTTGTTTCTCCATTACGTATTAATATATTCATAATGTTAAAAATATATTCCCACGAGAAGTTTTTTTATATATTTTTTAACCTCCTTTGTTTGCGCCATTTCATAGTTTTTTAATATTTATTTTTTGTTCTATTTTTATGAAATTTTAATCCAAATATTATTCATATATATTAGCTTCATAATATTTAAAATAAACACATTATTCCCGTAACAGCGGCTCGAAAACAACTGCCGTCGTCCGAAAGGGGTCTCTTAGGGACCCTAATCATTTCAGTCAAGATATTGATGAATTCTTCATGATTTGCTTTAGAATTTGATCGATATTTTGGATGTTTTAACTAATCAATATGATGCGTAAATGATCACGGCGATGTCTCGCAACAGACTGAGCTCTCGCAGCATATGTTGTGCGCACGTTTAACTCGCACTCGGCACATCGTAACGGATGCAAGCGAGAAAAAACATCGGGCGCGATTATTTATAATATATATGATTTAAACTTATTTAGACAAAATTAGTAGGATTTAGATTAAAAGTGTTATTCAAGAAATATCAAAAACTTGAGGTACCCAAGAGCACTCCGTATGGCTAGGTTAGACTAATTCTTGTATTTAGTTATTTTATGATCTATTTTACTAGCTTATTATTCGTGTTAATTATTATACTTCTAATAAAACAAAATCAAAGTAAAATACACGTTAATAAAATAAAACAATTTTATAGAGATGATTTAGTATTTTTCGAAGGTTTCATTAAAGGATAGAATGTTTCAGCACTGAGTTATCTTTAATGAATATTGAATTTTACATAGTCCTTTACTAGATCAATTTAAAAAAATATATTTTATTTTAATTTTAGTCGGTATAAGTCTCTAGGAATAATTTTAATATTATACAAAGACGAATGTGTATTCTAAACGATTATCAATGAAAGGAATAACTAACATTTTGAATGCTAGCATGAGTTTTCATGAAGAAAATAAATACATTGTCTAATCATTCGACTCTAATGTGTAATATAAGTTAATTACAAAAAGTCAATAAAAAGGCTGGTTAATTACGGACCGAAAAACTATATTTTTTATTACTTTATGCATGACGCATCAGAAAATAAAAAAGGTTTAAAACATCTTAATGTTGGAATATTATTTTTACCATCAAACAATCGAAGAAATCCTTTAAAAGGTTTTTATATTCATCGAATATTCAACTAAATGTTCTATGATATAGATCTAAATGAGAATTTAACAGTCAACGATCAATAATAGAAATTGTTTCTGTGTCTGTCAAAGAAATAAAACAATCAACATTAAATGGTTGCTGAAAAAAGCTATGGCTTAAAGGACTCACTTGGAAAATGATTACTTTTATTATTTGTGGAGAAGGATTTAATGACCTGGATTTTGAGATATAGAATAAATATTAGAGAACCATGCTTTTAACGAAGTAAAACTTGTCAACAAACCTACAAATAATGACTCAATAAATATTTTTTTTAAATAAACAGTAATTTTTCACATTTAAAACACCTAATGAAGGTTTAAACGAATCCTTGAACCCCTGAGAGTCGAAGTGTACAGCTTCGAGACCGTCCAGGAATTTACATATCTCGGCTCACTTATTACCAATAATATTGAAAACGATTTGAAAGTCCAAAGAAGAACCATGCTAGCAAACTGTTGCTATTTTAGACTTCAAAAGCATCTACGGTCAAGATTCCTCTCAAGAAAGACTAAAGTCAACAGCAGAGGTCTGAAAATACGGATGTGAATGTTGGGCTTTGACAAAATAGGATGAGCGACAACTAGTATCCTGGAGAGGAGGATTTGGAGACTAATATTTGTACCCGTATTCGACGACGGGGAATGACGTTTCCAAAGTAACAAGGGGATATACCGACTATACAAGGACATACAGGTCACATCTGTCGTAATAGTGGCCAGATTCCGGTAGGCCAGTCATGTGTCAAGGATGCAGGATAGTCAGCTGCTGGAAAAGCTTATGGTTAACAAGCCTTCTTGTCCCCGGAGGAAAGGAGGAACCAAGGCTGAGGTAGTTGGACTGTGTACAGAGGGACATTTCATTATTGAAATATGGAGCGACGTGGTGACAGGCCGAATAAAATGTAAAAGTGTGTTGGATGAGGCCAGAGCTTTACAATAGGGCTGTGTTGCTCTTATAATGATACAAAAGTGCTTGGCCTCTTATCACAAAAATATTTATGATAACGAAAACCTGCAAAAATCTAGAAAAGGGGCCAAATAAATATTTCTGTATTGGTTATTAGAAAAAATAAAGGATATAATAAAACTCCTAATTTTGTATGAATTTCAACACATAATATAACATGGATTTTTATTACACGATATATTATGATACCATATGACCAAGTTTTATGAGGTGTAAGTCACGGCATAGATCCTATTAATTATATTAATTATTTTAATTTCATTTCTTATCGCAGTCACTTAAAACTCTTGTCACGTATTATGTATCCATAATTTATTACGTATAAGCTTTCATGGCCGATATAATACATATAAATTTAATTATGCATAATAATAGGATACGGAAAATAAAAATCTTAGATACATAGCATATATGTATATAAAATAGTATAATATACATATTTAATTTGCATAATGTATTTTTCAAATTCAGATAACTGTAGATCTCAGATTTTTTTTCAGTGCTATTAATTCGTACTGTACCACGCCTAGTTTATTACAGTCGATTACAAAAGCGTTCCGATTCGATTGTCGGTAATTATGGAAATGAGTTGGATTTTCTTTTGTGCCGCCTTAAGAGAATGATTCCAGTTTTTCAGCAAGAGTTTGTTCATGGAAAATCACGGAAAATTAGAAAGCCGGAGTGCACGCATTCTGGAAAATTCTCATACATCAATCATACGTGTGGAAAGTCAGAGGCGGCCATATTTTGTCGGCCACTTGACTAATGGCCCCTTTCTTCCCTGGCCCAGACCGCCGGTGGAAAAAGAAAATAATTAGACCCAAAGGAAAAGGCTTCCGACGACACAATTTTTTACGCCAAATGTTTGCGGATAAAACTAATTAAAAAATATTCGCGAAATGTGTCGGCGATATCGTTGCTAATTCCCTTTCATCTTTCTCCGTAATCTCGTTTTCTGTAATGAGAATTTTGAATGTTATTAGGTATTTCGGTTTAATGTCCGACATTTATTTACGGATAGACATGAAAGACATTTAAACTCTTAAAATTTCTAATTATAATCGCTTTGATATTAATATTTAGCAATCCACTTTAATTATCAAGGGCATGTTTTCGTTATAGTTCTATTATTACTAATCAATGAATAATAAATTTAATTTTTCACGTTTAATCTTTTGTTCAAACAATAATTGCAATGTAAATATTTATATTAAAAAAAATATGGAGTTTAATAATCTGCTAAGTAAATTTGATATAGTCTCTCAAGAAATTTTATATCGTGAGACTTTAAAAAATAACACTAGTTAAAATTCCATTTATTTTTCTTTGCGAACAATAATTAAATTACTGCTAAACCTTTAACAACGACACGACAGAATGAAAAATGCTTTAATTCATCAAGGTTCTTTTTGTTATACGTTCTGAAACATTTTATTTTTATTTTGACAAATTTCGTCCTATATATTAATTTTTTCGCCCCTCCGGTAATTTTCGGCAAAGAGAAAAACTCGCCGAATAATAACTGATTAACTTTGTTGCGTCATTATGTCGAAAATTCTTCTCCAGAAAATAATCCATTCCGTTCAATTTTGTAATTACGTAGACGAGTGTCTTCATTTTGGATAGCGGTTTGTCCCTGGCATAAATTAAACCATTTATTTTGTGGATAAGGGCATACATCAAGGCTTTGATTAATTAATGATAACATTTTTTTCGGCATTAAACTTAATTTTTAAAAATTTTCTTTGATATTTTCCACAAACACGTTTCACTTGTTGGTTACTATGAAATTTGCATGAAATAACCGTATGAATGTATCAAAGTTAGCCATATCCATTTATCAGAATATTTATGCGTATATATAACAGCAATAAAGGTTTTTTTTAAGACGCATTTATCATTTTTATATGATAAATACTTTAAAGTAACGGAACATTTAGCGGACGCCATTAAATTTCGCGAGTTGTCTACGATCGCGCTTTCGTGATAATTTACATATATGAAAGTCATTATCTACGTAAAGTATTTTTGGAATTTACAATAAATAATAAAGTTAGATTAACTATATATCTTTTATGAGCAAAGTTTCGATTTCTATTTATTTTCTTAAAAGGGTTTATTATCTTTAAAGATATGAAGCTAGAAAAAAATATATCATATTCACTCGAACCCAAAGTATGCTTGTCATTACATTAATTAAATAAAAAAAATATATTAAGGTAGATAAGTAGGGATTCAAACATTCTTAGCTTTTAATTATATGCTTTAATACAAATAATGTAATATTTTTGTTCATGTAAACTATTTTAAGGCTTTATTTAATCATTTATAATAATATCCTTTATTTATTTTCCTAGTATAAATATAAATCTTCTAGCTTCTTAACCTAGCCGTTCTGATCGGTCTATTTGGGACCTCAAGTTTTTGATTTTTTGCCAATAACTCTTTTAATATAAATCCTACATGTCAGGAACTTTTTGTTTTGTCAAAAAATGTCCAAAAAATAATTATTTACCTTTATTATCCGTAACTGCGAAACAAAATACAAATCAGGCGCAATTTTATTTTTCGCTTGCATCCGGTACGATGTGTCAAATGCGAGTGAAACGTTTACGCGTCACATTAATTAGAAGAAAAGATTCAAAACATGATTGATATTTTGTATTTTCTTACTATTATATCTATATATATTAAATAACTATTTTTGTTTATAGGATAATCTTATATAGTAATTTAAGTTTATATCTTGACATGAAATTCTTAGGGTCTTTTTTCATATTTCATCAACTAAAAATAAGATTTCATATTTTTTATTAAGCAATTTGTCTTTAGAACTATTCAATAACTATAGAGTAACATTTCTTAACAAATATTTTTTTAAAATTAAAGTGAATGAATACAATCTAACATACTATATCGATTATGATCAATTTTCTAAATGTTTATCTTCGTCGCTTTTTATTAAAGCGTAGTATTTTTTTAATAAAGTAGAATAATGAAAAATTAAACTTGAAACAACTCGTGAAATTTAATGGCCCCGTCTGTATTTATTATTCATAGTATTATTTATTAATGTATTCTGCGTGGGTATGAAAATATGAGATAATTCTCTCTTCAGAATATACCATACGTTTATTTACTCAACGGAATAATGGCATTCTTGGGTATCTATCGATATCGATTCTTTACATAAATATTTCTTCATGCGTTTGAGAATCTCTTGCTGAATAACAAGAATAATATAACAATCAGGATCGAGTATAAAAACGTTGTATTGTGAGGGAACCGTTGATATTGTACCGACTCGGATACGTGTAAAAGAAAATGTTAAAGAAAACACAATGAAAACACACTGAACACGACTGAAAAAAAAAAGGTTTGCCATTGTGTCGAATGAGAAAAACCATTGAGGCACGTGACTACTGGTCAAGTGCAGAAAGAAAGATGGATGCTAAATAAGAGTGTTTCTTTCCTTGTGTATTGTTGAAGCAGGTATCCGCGGGAATTAACGGGACAAGCGAAACGGTGATGGAGATCCGGGACACTTTTTTTCCACGGCCGGATATGGTAATCCATCTTCGCCGGGCCAATGTTTCAAACGCTAAGTGATGCCCTGTGATGAATTTCGTTCAGGCAGAGTGCGACGTGATTGATGATGATTATTTGCCGGTGATTTCCGATGATGAAACATCGGAGTTTACTCCGGCTCTAGGAAATCGTCAAAGACTGCCATTGCTTTTGTATAGAGCATTTAATGGTAGCGTTTTAATATCTGAACCATTTCTGAAACGATCGACGTATAATATCGCGAAAGTATTTTTCAATAAACTATCAAGTACCAAAATATCCGCTGAAACGTTTTCATGCCATGAACGTTTTATCGTTCATGTAATATCGAATAGTTATAATATAAAATTTGATATGAATCGAAAATATTCTCAAGGATTAAATATTTTTGAATAAAAAACACTTTTGAATTTTTTAAATGTTCTAAATTACAACTTTTACGATAAAGGTTGAACAAGCTCGTGGAATAATTCCCTGTCAATTGTATAGAGTTATAAAATTTCCTAGAAGTCTATAAAATCCGATACTATTCTTAACGTAAAATATGAGTCATTATGCAATTCAATATTTTTTCAAGAGCCATTCTGTTTTCAAGAGCCAATCTTTAAAATATTTTATATAATACAGTAGTACATATATTTAAGTATACTTATTATTTTTGCGCCAATATTTGTAACCGTAAACTAAATGAAGCGAGATATTTTAAACGAGCAAAGAACCAAGGTTAAATTTCTCGTGAAACTCAATGAAATTAGGCAAGAAATTAATACAGTGTTAGAACTTATAACTGTTAGAGTCTGCATTAAAATGTAGATTTGTAGACTGTACTGGGAAAAGGATGAGGGCGTCGATAAAGAAACAGACGCCATTTTGATGAAAAAAACGCGTTATCAGAAACTTGGATCAACTCATTCAACCGTGTATTAACATCTGATAGCAATTAGGAAAGTTTAGAAATTTAGTCGCACAAGCAAATTCTGGAGAATAACATGCAGCGTCTCAATGCTTGCACATCCCATCCGCCAAAAACTTAAATATTGACCTTTCTTGAAGCACATTGTTATGGGAAATGACAAGTGGATAATTTATGGCACTAAGATAAACAAAATGCAATGGGTAGAGAAAGGAAAACCACTACAAAAACAGTCCCGAGTTGGATTGCATCCAGGAAAAGTGATGTTGTGTGTGCTCTTGATTTTTTGCTAAAGTATGAAACGATCAATGCAGATGTTTATATAACGATTAAATATATTAAAGAGGAAAGTTAATAACACTCGTTTAGATTTGGGACAACGTGAGACTCTATTCAGCTAAAGACACTATCAAAAAAATCTAGGACTTTAATTAGTAGTCACGGTTACATACGATTTATGTCGTTTCTTCGGATTTTAATTAGTTTCCATTGAGAAAATACCAATTTAGAGCAAGTAATACTGCATTTCTTCGATGTATTTTCTGTACTCTAAATAATTTCTATAAACGAAATGCAAAAGCTGTTAATTAAATGACAAACTATCGAGGATCTACAGGAAGAATATTTAAATAATAAAAAATATTAGGGATTTTTATTATCACTTCTAATAAATTATTATTAACATATAAAACAGTTTGTATTTTTGATACAATTCAATACATCGAAGGGGTAAGAGACTTAGAGGGTAGAAACATGACTATGCGGATGACATGACATTGTGGCCAGATTTAGGGTGGTTTTTAAGGATGCAAGCCGGCTAATAAAGAGAGCGGCAATTGGCAAGGGACTAAGGATTAACGAGATTAAGACAAAATACATGCCTATATGGCAAGGACGAATTTTTGAACCCCTGAGACTCAAAGAGTACAGCTTTAAGGTCGTCTAGGAACACACATATCTCAGCTCACTTATTTCAAAAAAATAATGAAACCAATTTGAAAGTACGAAGAAGAAATATGTTAGCAAACCGGTACTACTTTGGACTTCAACAATCGATACTCATCTTAAGGGATATCAAAGTCAAGTTTTACACGTCTCTGAACTAGCCTGTCTGAATAGTAGACTCTGATAAAGCAAGATGAGCGACAATTGTATATCCCTTAGAGGAGAATTCTGAGACGTATTTTTGAAGCTGTATTCGACGATGCTGTAAGCCAGTACTTCCCAAATTATAGGCCGATTTCTCAGGATTTCCCAGGATTTCTCTCGGGGGCCGCGAAAATATTCATTTTTAAATATTTTTTCACATAGCAGATTTAAGGAATGTTTATATTTAATTCTGTTAAATAATAACACATTTGAAAACATATTTATAAACACCGAGAAGATGAAAGCCGCATGCGCTTTTCTGTCGGGAACTTTCAACAACAACAAAAGGAATAGATTAATCTAATATTAATAAAAAAAATATATTCAAGATATTAATGAAGAATTCATCAATATCTCGACTTGAAATGGTTGGAGTCTCTGATAGACTCTCTTCGGATGACGCGATTGTTTTCGGGCCACCGTGACTGATGGGTTAAGTGCAATAAAGCAACAATTTTCGACGCCAACAATGGTCTAATCATAACCCATAGTTACTGTCATGCGGCAAAAGTTATCACCACGTGCGTTATTTTTAATTGTTGTATGAGTACAGAATACATAATATATATAGACATAACAATAGTATACTATTTAATAATATTAACGGATAATGACGATAGTAATAATAATAGTAACAATAATGGGGATAGTGATAATATTAATAACAATAATCTATAATAATAAGAATTATAGTAATAATGATAAAAATACAATTAATAGTAATAAAAAATAGTGATTCCTGAAATCGCACTGTGGGCGGAGCTAGAGCGCGCCGAGCTGAAATTTTAAGAGTTTCGTGATATTTTTTCGACATCGGCGTATTTTGTTCAGCGAATTTTCAAATTTCGACAATATTTTGTTATTTATAAGAATAAATATGAAAAAAATAAGAAAAGAATTAGGATAAATAAGAATAAATAATAATAAAATGAGAATAAATAAAATAAAATATGAAAAAATCAAAATAAATAAGAAAAATAATAATAAAATGTGAATAAATAAGAAAAAAATAATAAAATCAGAATAAATAAGAAAAAAATAATAAAAAGTAGAATAAATGAAAAATAATAATAAAATCAGAATAAATAAGAAAAAATAACAATAAAATCAGAATAAATAAGAAAAAAATAATAATAAAATCAGAATAACAAGAAAAATAAGAATTGGTAATATTATCTTTAATTTGTATATTTTAAAAAAAATAAATCGATGCGGTAATAGATGTTTTAATGCATTAAACTTTTTTAGACTTTTGACAACCAAATTTACCATGGCTTTAGGTTAGGTTAGGTTAGGTTAGGTTAGGTTACCATGGCTTTAACTGCTTTTGATACTGTACTTGCCTTAAAAATATTACCGAAATATAACCTCAAAGTCTCTTTTAACTTTTAGCTCAACTCTTTTAGAGTTAAATTGATGACTTTCAACCGCAAGAGCTATGCGGAGCTTTAGAGGGATGGTCCACGCCGGTTTATTGAAGATTACTAATACACGTTTTTACGGGTCCGTCACCGAGATAAAACGGCACTTAGTCGCGTCCGGCACCCGGGCGTCCCGACGCCACTTGCTCCGCACTATTTTTGCAATTAAACAGCGAGGCCAACAATTTATTTCGGATTAGGCGAACGTCCGCGGCAGACGCCGCCCCCGGGAACAAATGGCACACGTTTAATGCGACATTAACCCCACTATGGATCAGCGCCGGCTTTGTGTATCGTGAAATACGAAATTTTACCAAACGCCCCCCGTCTCCCTCTGTTCCGTCATGGGGATTATGCAATTTTATTGGGTTTTCTTGCGGGGTCGCTACGTTGACCCATATCAGAATAATTCCGTTTTGGTCATCGTTATGTGGAACCAACGCCGTAGAATGCTGTATCGTATAGCAGTCCGATTTGTACGGTAACTTGAATAACTAAAAAGTTATTTTATTTCCACATTGTTGATAAAACAATACAAGACAATGTGATATTTCTTTTTATATGTCTTTTTTTATGCATCTGTGTTATATTTCGGATTTTATGATTGGTAATGTAGATAAGCTTATCTAATCTTCGTGCATGTGTTGAGAAGTGAAGAAGACAAGACACTGTGAATAGTGTGATTTAGCAGCAAGAGAAGTGTTTTTAACAAAAAACTGATTTTTCGTTTGAAATTTAAGATCTTTTTGATTAAATAGATGAAATAATAATAAAATACAGTGGAACCTCTCATAACGAGCATAATTCGTTCCAGAATATTGCTCGTTG
>JAGXCT010036985.1:0-34294 GCA_022495035.1 Philopotamus ludificatus
ATATGAGTGGCAACTGGTTATCCTGGAGTGGAGGATTCTGAGACGAATATTTAGAGCCGTATCCGAAACAACGAGAAGCTATACAGATTATACAGAGATATACTAATCACACCGGTGGGCCGATCGCATATCAATGATGAAGGACAGTCAGTCTTCTAAAGGTTTATAATTAACAAGCCTTTCTGTCCGGAGGAACGGAAGACCAAGACTGAGGTGTTTGGACTGTGTACAGAGGGACACTGCATCATTGCAACTTACCAGAAGATGGATCGACGTGGCGGCAGACCAAGTAAAATGGAAAAGGGTGTTGGATGAGGCCAGGGCTCTACAATAGATGCACAAATAACAAAAGCTTATCCTACTTAATATAAATGGTTTTTATCGAATTTCTCACCAGCAGAACCACTGTGCCTTGGGAAGTATAACCCTAAATCGAAGGCTGATGTCTAGTTTCAATACTTAATTAATAGGGGAAAAATAAATAATTGTTATTAAACAACAATGTCAATGAGTAATAATCTCCTTCCTACTTGCATAGACACAGTGGGAAGCGTAAAATCCAATATCAACAGTGGTAGAAGATACACGACCAATGCCAACGATTGGTCAAAAGAAACCTCTTAACAAAAAACCATATACCAAGACAGGCTTGGTCACTGCAGTATGGACACAAAAGTAGAGCCCTCACAACAAGTGTGAAACTTGGGTTCTTTTGGTTTCGATTACCATTCGTCAGTATTGTGACTGGCAACTCCTGATGATACTGATAATATCTAATGAGTAGAATCATTTATTATACCTGTCTATGACAACTAATGTTTTCATCCTTAAAGACTCTTACCTGGTAAAAAATCCTTTGATAGAAAAAAGAGGTCACTCCTATCTTCCTTATCATATAAAAAAAAACTTATATGCTTCCTCAAACATATTTAAAAGAGGAGAGGATGGGTTGAAGAAGGGCCTTGGTATTTTGGAGGTGTAAAGGGCAAAAAAATAAGTAAATCTTTCTGCAAAGCTCTTTCTCTTCATTATAGCAGTTTTTAACTTAACCGAAATGTAAAAAGAACTAAAGAATGATCGCCTTATTGCAGATGATATATCTAGATATGGAAAGAGTCGAATAACAGATACTAGTATTTATATCTGCTGTTCATTAATCTAGCCGTGCCGATGGGGTCTATTGAGTACCCCAAGTTCTAGATTTTTCTCGAATAACTCTCTAAATATAAATACAACATGTCATATACATTTTTTATTTGTCTAAAAAAGTTTAAAGAATAAATATTATACATAATCATTGACCTTTGTCTCCAATTGCGAAAAAAAAGAATAATATTCGCTTCTGTTGCTACGGACGCGATGTTTTATCTCGCTCGCGAATGCGAGTGAAACGTGCGATTGATACTTCCTGCGATAACTCAGCCAGCGGCGTGAGCTCTGTCTGCGACCAAATTTTGAAGGATATCATACTAAAGGGAATAATGAAGACTGCATTCAAGGAACTACTTGCGTGATGACTGTGTTAAGGGGGCGCGACAGTAGTACCGAAAAGGTATCACACCGCTGCCACCAATATGGTAAGGCGGACGCGACAGTAGTACCAAAAAGGTAACCCACCGCTACCACCAAAATGTTAGGGGGCGCGCGACAGTAGTCCAATAAATGGAACCCACCGCTCCCTCCAATTTTAAGGCACCCGAGCTCGCGTATCAAAAGGTACACGACCGCTGGCGCCAAAACGTTCGACCGTCCGGTAGTTGACGATCGCGCTTCGAAGATTGAGACAAAGTGAAACACGCTTTGTTTGTAGATGATGTTTATTGAAGAATTTGCAGGTGTCGTCAGTTCGATGATAGGTGTGATGAAAGGATCCCAGAGACGTATCTCCGGTACGAGACGATGATGAAGATCCCAGAGACGTATCTCTGGTACGAGATAATGATGAGGATCCCAGAGACGTATCTCTGGTACGAGATAATGATGAAGATCCCGGAGACGTATCTCCGGTACGAGAGAAATCACGAAAATGTGACTGCCATGACGGCGCGAGCCAATCTCTGATAATATGGCTCCAAAACGGGACATATTTATAGGTTCTGAGAGTCACGTGACGATGATGTCACTGACATTTAGCGGGAACCGCTCGAGAATATCGAGAGCCCAGAAATGATACGGACGGACTATGCCAGTTTATAACTACTGTTATAAACGGTTGAAACTCCTCTATAAAGCTGGAAAGCAAGATCTTAAATAAATAGTAGCCTAGAGAAAAATATCTCAGCGTCAAAAAAAGGCATAAATCTCAGACATGAGAGTATTAATTTTAATTAAATACTGATGGACGCCGTTTATATTAGTGATAAGATGTTTAACCATTCTTGCTATAATTTCAATGATTTACATAAAGAAGAAGAGTTTACTAAAAATGATTAGAGTGGTATATACGCAGACGTTTCATCCACGTCCTAATGATACAGTGTGTCATACAGATCTGCGCATAAATAACGAGCCACCCCCTAGACAAATATGTCGTCGCCGGGAGCCAATATGACTATTGTTTGGCATGTTACATTGTTGGCATCGACCACGGTGTGATACAGGGTGGTTCCCCGGGAATCACTTCTTGCCTGATGCAATAATTCCGAACGTACCCGGCCATTATCACATCCCCTGCTTGCCATGCAGACTCTGGGGAATCTCAAACTTTACCGCAGCCAAACTCAAAAATAAGGCACACACACACGTCTATACGTACACGTCGACCCTAATATAAATGCCAAAAATAGCGGAGTTGTACAACAAACTGATAATAATCGCAGTTTGCTACAAAATATAATTAATGTTCGTGTCTGACGTTACTTTTGATGTACCATCTTACAATTTGATTTCTCTTCATTAATTTTATGACTCGTAAAAACCAGCCGTTAAAAGAAGAACAAATATTTTCCGACTTAGCTCCATTATTTTTATTCCCGTCCGGATAAATCGATACTTGAAAATTTTTCACGACGGCTGTGTCTATTCACATCCAAATAAATTAATAAAATAAAAAATAAGAAAGGGGGATGTGTAATGTTCATTAATTACACGGAATAGCCATGCGACAATTAAAAAATGGTAGGTACCGGCTGTAAAAAAGTTATAACGACGCTATAATTTTGTACAGTAACCGAATTCGGCGGTCGGGCACGTGAACTCGCCCAAGCCGAGCCAACAGGTTCTCAAACTTTTTTTCCCGGGCGCAATAAATTAAACTAATCAAAAACCGACTTAATTAACTGCTCGCGTTTTATGGGGTCTATATTTAAAAATTTTGGGCGCAAATTTTATTCCGGCGGTGAAATTTCGCAGAGCTTGTTAATTATTTCGTCGGAATAAAGATAAAAGCGTCAATGTAAAAACACGTTTGATACACTTTTGAGTTTATGGCAACGTAAACTCACGTAACTGAACGTAAACCCGGTAACAGAAACTTTATAGATACTCATTTTTTAGTAGTTTCGCAGAAACGCTGATATTATTAAATAAGAAGTCCCCCTGGGAATGTAGATTATTGGATGTTTTCTTGGTAAAACCCTGTGAATAAAATTAAGATCCATAAGCAAAAACGACAAACATAAATAATAATAATTTGTAAGCAGTAAACTGGTTTTTATTAAGTCATTTTACGTTAAATCTGGCAATATAAATTTAAAGGATGCGTCTACATTAGAACTACCGATGATGATGTGTTGAAATATCTGCCTGACTCATGGACCCATATTAAGTATCCCAAATCATTGATTTTTCTCGAATAACTCTTTACATATAAATCCTATATGTCACAATTTTTTTGTATTTGTCTAAAAAAAATTGAAGGAATTAATATCACAAAATATCATTGATCTTTATTGTCTGAAATTGCGAAAAAAATAAAAACAACAATTCTGTATCCACGAGCGATATGTTTTTTCTAGCTCGCATTCGGTACGATGTGCCATGTGAGAGTGAAACGTACTAGTGATGTGTCATTTACGTGACATATTTAATCAAATTGACACATTTTCTATTGAAAAAGGGTCAATTTGATTTGGCAAAAGGTGTATTTGATTTGCAAAGAGTGTATGTGACGTAAAAAACCTGTATCTAATTTCTAAGTTATGTAAACTATTTTTATTCTTACAATAATTCATTTTTAAGAAAAATTCAAAAATGAAGAATTCATCAATATTTAGATTTGAAATGCTTGGGGTATTGCAGATACCCCCTTCAGACGACGCGGTTGTTTCAAGCTGCCCTGATGGATGGGTTGATTATTTAAGAGTTTAGAGGAAATCTGCAGGTTTTTTATATAAAAATATTGAAATATTTTGTAGTATTATGTAAAAACATAATAAATAAATGTATTTTTGTATTGTTTATAATATACGCGATTTCTTTTTGGTATTACGTACATATCTCGAATCACTCAAATCTTATTTATTTATTTATTTGACTACGATGGATGGATGGCAAAACAGAATAATTCCAAACCGCCATTCACCCATATTAACACATTGCCTACGGGAGACGTGGATTCTACGTCAAACGCGTATTTGTGTATGTCCGGGGCGCGCATAACACACGCTAGCCGACAAATCAATTACGCCCGTCCCCAAAATGTGTAGAGACTCCTGCTTTCGGATTTAATTTTTTTTACATTAACTATCCAGCAAATGTTGAAGTTCAAGTAATTTAATTTTCGGCTCAATATCTTGATTAATAAAAGAGTTATGATTTTTTTGTAAAATACGACGTTTCAACCAAATTTCGGCGAATGCGCCCCGCCCCAGCGCAAGTTTGACAGCGATTCGCCCCGTAGGCAATGTGTTAAGATGCAATGGGAATAAGCTTCTCATAATAATATTCCCCCCCAGAGTCAAACAACGACACTGGTTAATTTTAATAATATTTCAGTTAGATTGTATTTTTTTATTTTTGGTTTTCTAATTATTTATTCAACGAAGGATAGTTATTTAAGTGCTTTCTTTAGTGTTGTTGTATGATTGGAATGTGTTTAATATAATTCAAATGAACTTTCTCTATATTTATCACAGGATTCCTCTTCGAATTGGGAGGCACTGGTCCACACACACGCGAATCTAGACCAACCGGGAGTAATGCTGCAAGAGGCCACAAGATGTCGAGCCACACTCGAGTTATTTGGCTCCGCATCATAATAACTATGTTTGATGGCTCATTTCACCCGCACTATATTGCAGACAATACGGACCGAGACAATGTGTGCAATTCACTTCAATTTGAATACGAACAAGCGACGATTTATTTCCATTTTTGGTGGTAGGAAAATGTGAAAAATTGTCGCTTCATAAATTCCGTTACTGGATGGTCCACATTGAAATTCAGATGATATGGTGATGTGTAGAAGCCGAGAGTTCTCGTGGCAAATGAGCGCTCGAGAGAGTATTTTGTCACATACCTGAATTCATGTTAGAAATACTATGTAATTTTATTTCTGTTATACTACAAATACAATGTAAGCAATGTTGGTTAAGAAAAATAGGTATTTTTAAAATAGAATTTAGAATTATTTTAATTTTATTTACAGATAGACATAGAAAGGTTTTGTTAGTGAATAGAATATTTAAATAAATGATATTGCAATAAAAAAGGAGGAAATTATGAATTCTGTGAAAATGGATACAGAAGTAAAGCGTGAAGTTCTGTTTTTTTAATCAACTAAGAAATAATTAGTTAGTAAAAAAATCTTGTTCTTTCCCTCCAAAGCAAATTGTGTCAGGTGGAAAACGTACACTCGGTCAAAAAGATATGGTGCTCGAAAGCAACCGCGTCGACCAAAGGGGGTCTCAAAGAGACCCCACGCATTTCAAGTCAAAATATTCATGATTTTATTAAAATGAATCATTCTAAGCAAACAAATAGTTATTCATGATATGCTTCATATTTTGGCCGATATTTTGGATTTTATAACTCGGTGATGTCTCGCCGCAGACTGAGCTCTCACAGTATATGTCAATCACACATTTCACTCGCACTCGGCACATTGTAACGGCTGTAAGCAAAAAAAAACATCGCGCTCGTGGTAACTGCAAGGAATATTGTTGTTTTCATTTTTTTTGTCATATTTGCATACAATTAAGGACAATGATTATTTACAAATATTTATTTTTCAGACTTTTTTTAGACAAATACAAAAATTTTGTGACATGTAGGATTTATATTAATATAGTTATTCGAGAAAATTAAAAACTTGGGACAATATAGATTTAGCCTAATTAAATTCATCCAAAATACGATAAATGTAGTAATAATGAATTTAATCTAAATGATTTGTCAACATTATTGATCTTATAAATCTTTAAAAAAGACCTATTTCTTCATAATCCGATATTACATTTATTATTAATAATTTTAATTAAATATAGAATAATCGCGAAAATATGGCATTTAGCATTATATTGATTATAAAAACTTGAAATGTATCTGTTTTCTTTCCTATTTTATTTTATTTTCTGAATTCATGTAGATGTAAAGTTCATCAACAAAAAACTGCGTTAATAAAATATTCTAAAACATATCAATGGATTCATAAAGATGTGTTAACGCCTCGAAATTTCTAAAGCTCGCAATAAATTAAATCAACGACAAATTTTCAATGCAAAAGCTATTTTGAATTATTTTAATATTATTGTATAAGATGAATCAGAAAAAACTTTGTATATTCCCATTTCTATTAAACCCTAATAAATTATCAACAAAGCTTCAAAAGCTTTTATCAAAATTGATAATCAGAATAATATTATTTAATTAATTTCACAATCGGGACCATTAAAACTCAATAATTATGCATAGAAATCCTTGGTTAAGTCAGATCCTCGATTAATAATTAAAGTAATGCGTTTCTCTCAAAGAACAAATGTGCTAGAAATTCTAGGATTCGATTTTTCATATTCCAAGAATACATAACACACATTTTGCATTTTTCTAATCAGTCATTGTTTTCAGAAAAAAAATATATAACACAATACAATATTCAGAAATTTTCTTAGAAATGTAATTTATGAAAGTAATATGACATCAACAATTCTACGAATTTTAGCATTTACGTAATAAATTTCAATGAATCGTCTTATAATTTAATCTAGCAAAATTATTGATTATTCAATTATTAGTAATCCTCAACTCAACAATGATATTATATGTATTTATATAATATGTTGGTATTATTTATTGAATTCCATCTTTGTTTTTTTATTCGGAATCTAGAACAGTGAACAATGGCTGTCGATCCAATTAGCTGAACAAATTGAGGCATTACCATGACAATATATCTTCCCCATTTCAATGCGCTCTACTTCTATAGAAAAAAAATGTCGAATCGAATTACTTAGCATTTTCTCTAGAGCACTGCGAAATACTGCAAATGTTCGAATACAAAATGAATCCACTGGAATTGCAACGAGCAATCAATTTGAATGCTGTCGAATGCATTGCATTAAAATTATATTGCACTGGAAATTTATGACGATACGTACTACGATCGAAGTGCACTTTGGTACATTGAAATATATGGTTTGCCATCGAAACCGGTTCCCATTTTGAAGGTAAAATTTCAATATCAACACTTGAATAATTTCAGCCATTTTCGCCTGAATAGCCAAAGTGATATATATCTTTGCTTATCGCCAAGCCACCAGCCAAAAATATATTTGGCGTAAAAGGTTGTGGCAAAAGTTTTGCAGCGACGCGTGAATTTGAACCGAAAATAAATGCATTTTAGTGAATATTTCAAAATAAGATAATAATAAATATATTTTTCGTGAATATTTATAATTCTGACTGTACAGAGATTTGTCGCTGAACCGCTAAGCTGTCACGTTCTAAAGATATAGTGGAGACGAATCCTGGATTTCCTATTCAGGAAATTGCCAATAGAATTAGTATTAACACATTCAGCCGCTTACCGCAATCCATTGACCATAGAAAACTTTCCAAATTATATCGCCTAGCATACGTACAATATTAATATAACATTTAATTTTAATATTATTAAGTTTTATTAATAGCAAGAAAAAATATAAGATAAATTAGATTTTATAAAAAAATATTTCAGTTATCTTTTTTTCAGATTACGATACGTATATATTTATTTTAGTTATATATTGAGACACCATTTTGCTTTTAGTCTGAAAATATCGCATTTAAAATAATTGATGAGATTACTCGTCACGAATGTACCGTGTAGAGTTTTCATCTTTTTCATCTGAGCATCACACTTCAGATATATGTGAAAAATCTACATATATTTCGCATTATAGAGCAGTATGCTCTCAGCATATAAAAATATATATATCCAATTTTGCATTTATTTTGGTTTCACTGTCAAAAATTCGCATTCACGTTTGAATAAAAAAAATCGCTCTAATGTCACTTTACAAATTGCGATATTAATATGAATTGAATTAATAATATTTCAGCGACATGCCTTAACATAGGAATATTATATATTCGCAAAAATTCATGTATATATTATTTTATACAAATAAGATTTTCGCAATAATCCGAAAAACTTATTTAGCGAGAGTCTCTTGTGCAGTGAGCGAGCTGTAGGTGAGCATCACGAGGGAATACAAATAGACTGTTTGAATAATATATAGCAGGGGTCGCCAACGCTGAAACACCGTGCCAAAGACGGGCAACAATGAAAGAGTCTCGGTCTACTCATCCCGCGGGAAGCTGCGCAGGGGGAGTTAACAATTGTCAACAAACTCGCGATCGATTCTAATCATTTCCAATGTTGGACTTGGACGATTCCCGGGTAAATACAGCAACCGATGTTTCCACGGGATTAATCGAAGTTTGACAGCAAATATAATTCGCAATTTTGCGTAACAGAATTTAATTTAGGCAACGGGAAATACGGCAAGAGCATCGACGAAAATTTAAGATAATATTAATAGTAAATAAAATATTCGACATAAATATGATTTAATAAAAAATAAATTGCTTATGAATCTAAGGTAACCTAATCTTGCGAGCCTTACTTTAAACCACTTTTTTATGCAATAAAATTAAATAATAAATAAGCGATCTGATATGATAATATATGTAATAAAAATTAGTCAAAATAAGACATAGTATTCTGATGAAAGAAAAAAGGGGATTTCATTTATAGCTACTGTCATTGATTCGAACATTGAAAAAAATGAAATGTACATTCTTTGTTGAACAAAACCGTGTTAATCAAGACTAAAAAAATATATAGAAAGTATAATGTAATCTTCATTTATTTTAATCGTCCTAGTCATTGCTACGTTCAATTTTTTTTTTAAATTACTTATGCCTTATCCATCTTGAAAACTATCCAATATATAGAAATCTAATAAAAATAAGAGAAATTATTTTTCTAGCCAATTTTGGGTTTGACATTAGGGGTCCTAAAAAAGCTACATGTGTTTTAAAGCTTAATTTTTCCAATGATATAAATCTTTATCCAATTATCATTTTATTAACTGCTTGATTTTAAGAAGTGATCAAAAAATAAACTAAATTTAATCATGTTGTTGTTCGTCAGATATTATTAAAAAAAATGTTTATTTTGACTATGTTGGATGGATGGCATAACAGAAATATTTTAAAACCCCACCCACCCATATAAAAATTCAATAAAGATTCTAAAGATGCTAATGGAATGAGTCTCTCACACTTATAAACCCCTCAGTGTCAAACCACGACACTGGTTATTTTAATATTATTTCAGTTGGATTGAAATTTAATATTTCTAAAATAAAACCTATTCTCTTTTCATATTTGTTAGTCTCTCGTTTTAATATTTGCTCTGAGCGACGAGGATCTAGCAGAACCTATCTTGCGTGTTAAGCGAGGGATGGGTGTATATGAATAATTATAAAATATATGTATCCCTCGCTGAACATAGAAGATAAATTCTGATAGATCACCGATGATAAACAAAACTGTTTAAAGCAAGACTAAAACATATTAATATATGGAAAGAATCGTCCTAGATATTGTTACGTTCAAATATTTTTTTTTTTAATTTCAATCACGTCCATCTTGAAGTCTATCTAAATTATAGAATGCTGACTTATTTTTCTAGCCAATTTTCGGCTTTGGTATAATGTGTCTTAAAGCTCAATTTTTCTAATGATATAAATCTTATTAACGGCTTGATTTTAAGAAGTGATCAAAAGAAAAACTAAATGTAATCATGTTGTTGTTCGTCAGATATTATTAAAAAAAAAATGTTTATTTCGACTATGATAGAAAGATGGCATAGAAATATTCCAAAGCGTCACTCACCCATATAAAGATTCGATAAAGATTCTAAAAATGCAAGGAAATGAGTCGCTCACACTTATATTCCCTCCCAGTGTCAAACCACGACACTGGTTATTTTAATATTATTTCAGTTGGATTGAAATTCATATTATTTGTTTATAATTATTTATTCAACGAATAATAGCTGCCATTAAATTAATTAATTCTAAAGCGCTAAACAACCTACATAAATGTTTTAATACAACATGCGAAGGTAAGGGTTGACTTCCACTTACATCCTACAGTACTTCCTGCTATAGTGAAACATGTACGACATTCTTTCCTATATTGCCTAATTCTAGATCAAATTAAATATGTAATACATTTCCGGGCAAAATAAAGGTCAATGCCCTTTGATTGACAATAAACAGTATAATAAAAATAAGCAAATCATTTAAAATATGTATTGTTTTCATTAAATTTACAAAATACAAACAAAAAACCTAACCCTAAATATTGCATGGTTGCCTAGTCTTCTATAGCACGGATTTCTATAGCGTGTTACCAATCTCAGTACTATATTTTATCTACGTCTTTATTTATTTCATTTTTTTTTTAATAACCTTAATATATTTCTATATATTCAAATATTATAACTTTATGAATCAACTTCCTAATATTTTATGAATTATTATTCTTTAAATTTAGAAACAAAATTGAAATGATCATATAAATCACGTGATAATTTTACCGTAAAAAGCCTTTGATATTATATAATTAGGGAGTTATCATTAAGATTATCTATAAGTCGAGGATATTTAAATACTAAATTTTCAGCTGCATAATAATGATTTTCCGACTGCTCTATTTAATTGTCGATCGTTTTCAGACAATAATACGACATGTTAATATTTAAAACATTAAACTCTCATCTAAATAAGTCGATTTTTAGACATTTGGACAAAATGAATCAAGCAAAATAATTAGTAAACAATTTTAAATCAAAATTATTTCATTTGTAATAAATATAATAAATTTATGCGCATTTCAGATCAATTTTTAGCCCGGAAAAGATGGAATAAATATATTTTATCAATTTTATCTACAGTGTATTTTTTTCTTAATGATAAATATAATTTTATTGATAGCACAATAAAAAAATGTAAATTTTAATTCCTAAGTGCCTTAAAAATTCGACAATATATTATAAAAAATTGGAGATATATTATATTTAAAAAAAATCGAAAAACCCATATGTACAACTAATGATTAAAAAAACATGCCTAAAACAAATACAGTTTGAGCATAATTGATAGATGTTCTAGCGTGTGTTGAAAAAGGTTGTTGCCACAACCCTTACTTTCCCATTTCTATTTTCTCCGAAAGCGAGCAATGGAGATTAACAAGGCGATTTATCAAGCATTGTCAAAATGTGGGTTGCAATAAGATACAAGTCCTTTTAAATTACTGGATGTAATACATCATTCGCCGGCCACGATTAACGAATTCGAATTATATACGAGTACGCGAAGAGGAGCATTGTCTAATTCGGAATAAAAGCATCGCGAAGGAAACGGGGAAATGTGCTATCGATCAACCGATCCGAGATATGTACAACACACAGTGAATAATAAATTAATTTATCGTATGAATAATTTATGAATAATATTTTTAGCTACTTTCGCAATAATAATACGTAATATATATTTTAACAAATATATTTTGGGGCGTTTAACACGTTCTCTCCCGCAGGAAGATTTACGAGAATCGCCCGGCATACTTTTATTACATCAATAATAAATTATACTGGGTCGTCGGTTTGCAAAAAAAAATTCATGATACATTTACGTTCATTATTAATAGGTTTTCACCTGAAAATGTTATCTAACCTTAGGATAAAGTTAAGTAAACTTACCGTATATATCCGTGAATTATTATTCAATTCAATTTTGACTCACCTGAAACGAGAAAAAACATTTAATTAATAAATGGACAATGTTAGGACGATTAAATGTGAATATAGTCATTTAAATTCTAGCGGACGCAATAATTATATGTTTTTGGCGAGGGTCATTATTTTGTAGTGGCTTCAGAGGTCTCCATCCGGATTTTCCGGGGGACCAATTACGGTCATCGTCTTTGTTCGGGAACACGCAACTACATTCATATAAAAATATATCTTAATCCATCTCGTGGATTGTAATAATATTTTTTTTAATAAATATAAGTGAAATATTAGAATTTTAACAAAACCATGTACTTTGATATTTTTTTTAATTATAGGAAGAGGATAAAATACGCAGGAAGTGATATACAGCGTTTTTGTTTCGGTCGGAAAATTTGTTCCACATTTTTCTTACAAGTGAAAAATCGCTGAAAAACACGTGCGAAAAATTTTCGACAGCCAACAATAAAATATGGATTCAATGCGACTACCAATGTCAAGATACGCCATAAATATACTTAAAAAATACAAGAATTGCACTTAATACGCACAGATTAAGTATAATATTATTTTTTTATTGCATTAAAAAAAATATAATTAAAAGAATTAATTAATGACTTTTTTATTTTTAACAAACCTATGCCTAAAGATATTACTTATTGAATTATTAAAATAAGTACTCTCCGTATATAATTTATTAATCTAGCCGAGCCGATTTGGTACCCCAAGTTTTTAATTTTACTTGAATAACTCTTTTAATATAAATCCTACATATAACAAACTTTTCGAATTTGTCTAAAAGAGTCTAAAGAATAAATATTATAAATAATTATTGAACTTTATTGTCCGCAATTGCAAAAAAAATAAAAACAACAATATTTGCTTCGGTATCCATGAGCGCGATGTTTTTTTCTCGCTCGCATTCGGTACGATGTGCCATGTGCGAGTGAAGCACTTTATGAATAACTATTTTTATCCTTAGAATAATCCATTTTTAAAAATTAATGTCAAGATATTGATGAATTCTTCATCAATATTGACTTGAAATCCTTTGGTTCTATTTTCCATTATAAATAGATCCTTTTCGTATTAGATATAAGTTATTATTTAAATTAGAGTTAATAAGAAATGAGACAAAAACCATGTATAGGAACTCAATTAAGATTTTCAGTTAAGCAAACTCTTTGCAATGGAAAGTACGCAACTGAAGATATTATGGAGAAAAATAAAAAATAATTGAAGTGATAAAACGAATCCAGAGACAATAATAGATTCAGTTCAAGGATATCAGAATCACAGCATTTCATCAAACGAGCAAGAGCTGAATTCAAGTTTGTGCAAAAATAGCAAACGAATAAGTTTCAGCAAAGATAACGAATGCAGTGACTTTTTTTTAAATATGTTATCTCTGAAAAATTTAATATTCACCATATTCACTCTAAGCAAACATGGTTTATGATGTTATTTGCATTAAATAAGATATCTAAATATTATAAACATACACGTCTATATAACATGTAAATGTTAGAAAACATGCAGATGTGCTGAAACCAGAGAGTTTATCGCGGAATGTACATGCATACATTTATAGTAATAATTTATATGTACAGTGAGCATACTTTATGTCTACTAATAAAATATTTATATTATATTTTTTCTTCGGATACATCCGGAAAACACAAAAATATCGATTTCTAGGAAATCCGTAATTGGGATCTTCGACTGTTGATTTCTTCATCCGCCCATAAATAAATAAAAATACGTACGAAAAAAAATCCGTTATATAATGTGTACATTTGTAAGCTTATTCAATTTGCCAAAACCGAGTGGGAGACCAATTGCTGACAGTCTCCGCCAATAAACATTTCAGTTTTTTTTTCTTCAGCAAACGCTTACGTCAACGGATAAACATAAAAACTTAGCTCAGCCTTGAGGTTGACACACACACTTACACTTTCCATTTAATTTAAGACCCTCTTACGTAAAACTTAAAGTGAAAACAGATACACAAACACATGAAATCCTAGCCGAAGAAAAGAGTGGTTCAACTTTGCGCCATTCATCATTCCAGATTAGAAGCGGGAATCGTAACGAAACGCTCGTTTGATGTATCATCGTTAATAAATTCATTAGTTTTGCGCCGGAATAATAATTCGCAACTTTTTCGCATTACAATAATTATTCATGGGGGATACAAAACTTTAATCCTTAATAATTTTCTCTTTATATACCGCCCTGATTCGCCCCCTTTCATGATTTTGCAACTATTCGTCATAATTTATTCGGCGGGCCCACGCCTCTGCTCAAAATACACTACGCACATTCATAAAAATTCTTAATTTTATTATGCACGACTCTCATTGGGTATCGCGTATACTAAAATGTATTAATATTTCACGATGAAAAATCTCGATTGCATGGCACTGGATGGCACTTAAACTAAAATACCCATAAATATTTACTTTTTCCTTAAACAAGCAAAAAGAGTTTTATCATCCTTCATTTTAACGACGCAACATCTAGCTTCGTATAGGACTAAATTCACATAAATGAGGATAATTGTGCGCCCTTTTCAGCGGTCGTTCCTTTTCCACATATCATCTCTTCCGCTAACGATATAGGATGATAGCAGTGAGGTTAATTCTCATACGGATTTTAAATCTTCCTTAAAACTCAACACGTTTTTTTTAACTGAAATAAATATATGCTCAAATTTTCAGATCTTTAAACACTATTAATGACTAAATAAGGATTTTGACTTAGACAACGCGACAAAATATTTCTTAGAAAAGCATTGAAAAAAGAAAAATCTAGCAAATCAAATTAAAGTATGTGTATATCCTTATCTTTCTAAAATATATGGGAATAAATACTGAGACAAACCCATCCTACTTCCTTGGACACAACAGGGGAGGTAAAAATGTCAGCAATGGCCAAGAGAAGGCAACCTCTCTATAAAAAATCGCACACTAAGACGAGTAGGACGACCGCGGTATGGACGAAACTGGAGTCATCACGCCATCGTGAGATCCTCACTCCCTTGGCTTCTGACATTCGAGAGTCCGTGTCAATTTATGATGATGATGATATTTATATATCCTCCTCATGGTTACATATCTTAAATAGTCAGGCTATTAACACTTTATGAGCCGCAAGGTTTTACATCAAACCTAGCCGCATGGTTTTCAAGAAATTTGCAAAATATTATGACCTTTAGAAGAAATCCCATAACTTTATAATGCATATGCGTATAAACATGAAATTTTCAGGTAATGTTGTAAAGGCTTACGGGCATGATATTCATTTATTTTTCTGAACAGGGGTTTCCAACATTTTTATACCCAAGCAGTTAACTTTTTAGAATTGTAAAAATCATACGTTTAGAAAGAAAAAAAATCTCAGAATATTTCCATCGCTTTTAGATTATGGATGATGGAATATCCCGAAATATGAAAATTATATATTCAAACGAATCGGAAATATACACCATTTTATGAAAATAAATTTTAACTTTTAAATTTAACTAAATAATTACCGCCATCTACGTATAAATATAATATAACCGATCGGAATGTGATGATAATCAAAGCTAACATGCACATGTATCCATCTGTGGTCAAATTGTAGAATTACATTGTGCATGGCATTATTTTTCTGATGACGAAGTGTGGGTACAGCTAAAAGGCGTGAACGGCTCATATCGCTTGGCTACAACATCACGCCAAAAGGCGTGAACGGCTCATAAAGTGTTAATGATCTACAAGTGATACGATGAGGAATAAACGAGCAACAATAATCATCTGAGCAAAGCCCTGTCAGCATTCTGATCTGGAGCAACGTTGCTTCATCTTCAGCTACGCCCCATTAATTCAACGTCACTCAATTTTGCTACTTCTTTTCTCTAGAAACAGGAAATTTTATTGATCATAAAGATTTTCCATTGTTATCTGTCATCCGAATATCTTTCGTTTTAACACATAGGTTATCCTTTCCAAAATGAATTGATTTTTCCTAAACCTGTTTACCTCAAATGTGTTGAGACAATACTTTTGTCAATACTTTTGTCAATACATGCTCACAAACAAACCTAATGAAATTCTTACATTATATAAATACTAAAATTATGCTATTAATAAGAGGGATGTATTTGATGCATTGCAATTTTTCAATATTTAGATTAAAATTAAAGAGGTATAGTTTTAAATCTTCACGTTCAATAGTTATTGGAACCAAAAACTTTTTTGTAGTAGTCTATAATACAAAATAAGCAACAGGAATATTTTATTTAAGCCAGAACATTTAAATCCGTATGTCAAAATAGTACTGAAAAGAATCCTGTAGATGCTTTTGAAACCCTGAATAACACCTGTTTACTAGAAAGGCTATTTATTGGACTTCTAATCTGGTTTTGTTAATAATTATCAGTCATCGTAAGACAATCTTAGTGTCGAAGTAGGGGTAGGCGGTAAAACTTGATGCGTCCTTTGTTGACTTCTAGGCCTAGAAGCATCAGAGAATAGCAAAAGTTAAGTACATCAGTTAAATCGATGTAACTTTGATACCATTTAAGTTACGTCAATAATATGTATTTGTTGTGTTCAGAAAGGTTATCTCTATGTAAAAAAAATAATAGTTCAAAACTTCTCAAAGTGTGGGCTGCGTATCCGTGTAGTGTAATAACACTCTGTAAAGCTCAGCGCCAACGAGGTCTCGAAAACGCGTCCCCCGTACTTTTACGTTGGTCCGCGAGGACGCGTATTCGAGTCCCCCGGACCGCAACGTGATAAAATAGATCTCTTCTTGACCTAGAAGGTCCGAGGCCGGGAAACAAAATTTACAAGCGAGACTACAATAAGCCTTCTATAGTTCTTCTACAGATATTATGTCCCGTCAGTCCTAGAGAGCATATCTTAATTTATAATGCTTCAAAATTGTTTTTAAGTTCTTAGCGATCCATTAGTTTAACTGTAAAACGCAATAAAAAATCTTGCGCATTCCGGTGTTAGGGGTGATAAACTCTTCTTGTTCGTGCTCCGGAATCCGCGAGCACGTTACGAACCGGTGACGTCACAGATGCACATCTTCCGCACAATTAGCCGTGGCGGCGGTTACGGATACCGGCCGCGTCACAACAATTGGAATTGGCAATCCGCGGCGCGCAAACAGGGCCGGAGTTGCGTCAGAGAGCGTGGGCGGGAGGAGCCCAGGCGCCAGCGGGTCCAGACTCGGGCCCGGCCCCTCCCCCGGATCTGCCCCCACCCTCCGGCCGGCGACTCCGCCATGAATGAAGCGCTCGTGTGGCAGATGGCGTGGGCCGCGGTGGCCGTGAGTGAAACTTTTTTCCTCCTGACAGTTTTATCATTTTAATAAGAATAATTGCCGTCGGAGTGGGAGGGAGGGCGCACTACGGCACAAAAACAACTACCGCGCTCTACCCCCCACCCGGCGCTCCGCACAAACATCTAATCCGTAAAACCGGGTTCGATACCGGCAATCGATACTTTTTTTATTACTTCTACAACTGTTCGCTTTACGTGATTATTGTCGCCGGTTTAACACGCGTACAAATAAATTAGGGACGCGGCATTTGAAATAAATACCGTAATTTGGGAAAAATGCAACGAAAAATAATAGCTTTAAAAAACATGTTATCTAATTTATGTAATAAACATTTTAGTAAAAAAATAAGCGGAAACGGTTTTCTCGGTTTTATTTATTAATATTATTTTTGACAAATTCTAAATAGTCTCGATTAGGTACTTGAAACCAGGGTATTTATGGCTTTATACAATCTTCAAAGTTATTCTGGAACGCAATTTTTTGTTATGGCGTTTAGCGTCTTTATCTCCTGAATTTTGGCAAAACGCCGTCATTAAATATTTTTTTCTTCTTTTATTCTTCGGGAAAATGAACATGTCGCAGGTAGTCATGTACGGTGAATTTGGCAAAAAATATTACTTATTTACAGTGGCAACTCGTGGATAAAACATTTGGGGGTGCTGTGGAATAGTAAAAATTAAGAAAGTATATTTCGCTCATATTTTATTAAAAATATAAAAAAATGCAAGGTAAATTCACTAAATAATAATAACAATAATAAAAGAAGTGACAAGGCACGTGGCCCAAAGAAGCTGTGAGTTAGTATGACTGCGCTAAAGTGATTTAATATGCACTTATTAGACTGCACCGAGTTGCAGCGCGACACGGCGCTTAGCAGCGAGACCCCACCCCCCTCGCACCCCGCTACCGGCCCTCATCCACTTAATGCACAATGCCGGCAGCGCTGACAATCGACCAGCGCATTTGCTTCACATCGCGCGGAGTAACACTGTCCCTGTAGGCACCGACCAGATGAATAAATATAAATGATATTTATATTTTCGTATACATAATCAATATGCACATATATAATGATATACTTTTATCCTTATGTGCATCAACAAATCTGGTCTCTAACGGATTTCTCACCACAGAGCCAGTATACCCTGGGAAGGAAAACCCTAATCTGTTGACCAATAATTGGTCTAGTCTCGATACTTTCGTTCCTCTTCCTCCTACCCCTCTTTGAGGAGGTCTTTCCCGTGATGAAAGGATTGCTATTGCGCGACAGGGCTAATAATCACTTGCGACCTGCTACTTGAGACTCATTTTGGGTAGATGTGCATTTGTATGCCTCTGTATATCTATATAGGTGTATTTGTATGGTCACTTACTACTTGTCACTCGTGACTCGTTATAAGCAGATAACGCCTTAGAGAAGAGAATAAACGAATACGGTGACAAACCCCCTCGTACTTGCCTGAACACAATCGAGAGGGTAAAATCCGATACCAACAAGGTAGAAGATGATCCAATGCCAGCAATGGCCAAGAGAGAGAAACTCTTTACAAAAAACCGCATACCAAAACGGCTTGGGTCCCCGCGGTATGGAGACGAAAGGAAAGCCCTCAGCACGTGTGAGACTCAGGTTCCTTTGGGCTAGATTGCCATTCGAAAGTTTGGTAGGGCCCATGACCTCAGCGAGTGAGAGCCTTGTGGCTGACAAATGATGATGATGATGATATACATTGTATATGTAAAACCCCCTTTTTATTTGTAAACCTTATTTTATTGCTAAACATATATTTAAAATTATTATGGCAATGAAAACCAGTAGTTAAATGTATTTGATTTAATTGATTCTTCTTTAAAAATAATTTTATTTAGGTTATTAGTGTCAAATTAGGGGATTGACAGGGTGTAACCATTTCATTACTCTAACCAAATTTTAAATGAATTTACGAGCGTCCATTATCGCCCCATAAAATGGCAATAAAATTCTAACATAGCCCCCCCCCCCCCTTTCACATAAGTCCGGCAAACATATAACGTCATATTTGAGAAAAAAGTGGTACAAACGCCACCCCCACCGCGGGGAGACCCGCAATGTACATAAATAGAATTTATTCATGGCAATGAAGACATGTACGCGGATACATACATGTTATCAGCGAGAGAAGAGTCGAGATGTCTCGTCACGTAGCCCGTGTTGCGGCATCCGAAACACAATCACACCGAGCGTCGACGGCGTCCATGAGATATTCGGCCGCGGACATTTTGGCATCCCCAGCACTTATGGACCAATTTGTAAAGTAGAACCGTTTTTCTGGGGTCGAAAATCGTGCCATCAATATTTATGAATGAAAGAAGTCGCGCGTGGGCGACGAGGGTGGTGCGGGGTGGCTGTGGGATTTGCCCCCACCTCATTGCTGATGCAAGGGATAACTCTCCGCTGGCTGCCCTCAGCTAATGAGTAATGGATAATCAATAGAGAGCGACCCCGGTCATTCGTAATCAATCATGACGTGCTGCAGAGCGTTTTATTGAAACACGATAACAATGGACAATGGTAAATTGGTGGTAAGTTATAATTAATGCGGACAATTGAGAGATTATCATCCATCAATACGAATGACACATAATTAATATGATAAAGACAAAGAAAATATAATCTCGAACAAAAAATCAACATCTGAACGCGTCCTAAACATCTAAAACATCGTGGCAAAGACTTGAGATCACAAAATTTTGTTCCGTGACATAATCGAGTGTTAAACGTAGGATCTTTACTGAGTATTTACCTCAACTGATGCCTCACATGAGTTCACAATAGTTCATCGACCACACTGTCTCTAGATAGATCACACCTTAATGAATGAATGACGAAAGCTGAACTATATTCTTGGACAAGCTTTGGAGTATAACGTTTAACCCATCCGTTACTGCGCCCCAAAATCAACCGCATCCTCCGAGGGGGGTATCTCAGCTACCCCAAGCATTTCAAGTCAAGATATTGATGAATTTTTCAACAAAATCTTGATATTTAAAAAAAAATGGATTATTTATTCTAGAAATAAAATTAGTTATACAATATATGCTTCATAATTTAGTCGATGTTTTTGAATCTTTAACTAATCAATTAGAAGCGTAAATGACAACGGTTTCGGCGATGTACTGAGCTCTCGCAGCACGTGTCAATCGCACGTTTCACTTGTACTCGGCACATCGTACCGGATGCGAGCGAAAAAAAACATCAAGCCTGTGGCAACAGCAGTGAATATTGTTTTTGAATAAAGAACAATAATTATTTTTTTACTCTTTTTATACATATACAAAAAGTATGTGATATTTAGGATTTACATTAAGAGAAGTTATTCGAGAAAAATCAATAACTTGGGGTAACCAATATACCCCAATAGCACGGCTAGGTTAAAAAATAATGAATGGCATTACTAAAGTAGCCTTAAGTGGGATTATACCTGAAAGACAAAATTAGCTTTTCTTCATTAAAGAATTGAAAAAACGAGATCGTGTTTTATAGACCTCGATTCACAAATAAAGGGCAATCCTTATAGACCTCGATTCACAAATAAAGGGCAATGCCTTTAACATCGGGTGTAGCTCCTATCTATGCGCTTGTATTTATATTCTGGATAGTATTTGGTCTATTCAAATAAATCCCAAAAAATCCAAGCCATTTTCTTTTGAAAATTCCGCAAAAATTTTCGTTCTAAATTAATAATACGCTCATATCGTGGAAAACGAGATGATAATAGAACTATCCTTCGACCGTCAATAAGTAGTAAAAGTAAATTATCCTTTAAAATAAAATTATTTATCCTCCCACAAATCCACAGTTCTCAAAGTCAAAGAAAGAATTAGCATAAAACTCAGACATGGGGTTTATCCAGAATGCTGACATGAATAATCATACACTCCTACCTTTAACAGTTAAGGGTAGGATTTAAAGATTATTCCGTTAAAATTTAATAACCTGTTTTAAGACGTTTACTATACGTTTTTTTACTGCCCCCTAAAAATTTAAAACTAAAAATCCTTTGATTTCTAACCTAAATAAGTACAATACCCTCCTGGCTACTCACAAAATGATAACATTCGTCGACTCCCAAAATCCATTTTCAGTCAATTATTTGTAGGTTTAGTTGGATGAAAAAATTTAATTGACATCAGATTCCTATGATTACCTCCTGTCATACCCTTAGAATGAACTTCCATCCTTAAATCTCAATTCTTCACCCCTAAACCCTTATAAATAATAAAACATCTAGAACTTAAGTAACCAATGTAATCACTTATTATTTATTAATTAGTAATTCAATTACATAATTGGTTTTGATTCTGTCACTAATTTAATTCTCGTAGGAAAATTAAATATTAATCCAACATAATTTAAAATTATTATTTATAATTAGAATTAACTATAGTTGTTTGTATATATGCGTAAATAAATATTTTTAGAATACTTTTTCCGGAAATAATTATCCATCTAAATTACGGCAGTTTTCATTTCAGATTATCATTGAAATTTACATGGGCTTAAAATAGTAAATATTTTGATAAAGGATTAAAACTTTTAATGAGATGTCTAGCTAAAATAATAACACACAAAAAATAATTATCATTGTAAGATAATCTAAATTTAGATATTTGTATAAAATATATATTCTAGTATTTAATCTAAATAATATATGCGATGCCGATCACAATTCATACGAAATTCATACAATCAATTTCCTTATTCCTCGATATCCTTTTTTTGCCTTATTCAGGATTACATATATATCGACGACCCGGCCTAATAAATGTATTCACTAATGCCATATACTGAATCACTACTCACTTTTACCATACCTTACCTTTAGCGATAGCAATTTATTTTTATCTCCCACTTTATTGGTTTTTCCCGGAAAATTTATTTACAATGAAATTGATATTTTTCTTAAAAAAAAAATCGCTCTAATAATAGCATCATTATTAATATCATTTTTTTAAAAATAATTCCATTAGGCTAATAGAAGTAATATTCGTGTCACTAAAATAAGCTATATTCCATAATGTGATACGTTCACTAAAACAATCGATGCCATGTATAAACAGATTTTATAGGGATGTGTAATAAAATATTTAGATCCCTTTTCTACGACCCTCGTAAAACTAATAAAACTCTGTAACATGAATTGAATGTGTTTTGTTGAAAATTTGCAATATAATACTGCATTAGATTTATATAGTGAAATGTATTATATATATTATGATTAAATTTCTTTGCAGAGAACACATTAAAATATTACATTAGTTAGAATGATGCTGTAAAATTCAAATGCTGATCGATCTCAAATACAATTGAGATGAACGCATCTGTTTATTTTTATCTCTCATATGAATACAATACGTAAGTACATTTCGATGAATATGATTTAATATTAATATTATTCAGACAGATAGAAATTTCATGTTCAATTCAGCAGGGTAATCATTTATTAATATAGAATTTTTTTTTTTTAGTATTTTTATTCGTTATATATTTATAGTGAATTTCGATTGTGATGAATAATTTACTCGAATAAAATATACATAGATGGCACACGCGTTTTCGGTAAGGCGTCGTCATTAAACACATAACGGTGCCATTATCAAAATTAAGGACATGCCCGATATCGATTGTCGCTCGCAAACAATTGTAGACCGAATAACTATCGGCGGAGAGGGGGAGGCCGTCGACGTATGGGGTGGGTGATGGTGAGCTTGTTGCCTACGTTTTGTAAATAATGTCCGGCTCTGTGCGGAAACGTCTGTGGAAGAATGGCCCTTCAATCATTGCAGCAGTCACGCCTCCGCGCCGTAGACGCCGCGGAGAAGGATGAAGCAAGTTGTGCCGCTGGGCCATAAACGTATATTATGTTTGCGGTGGTGGGAGGCGGTGTCGGGGAGTGGGGGCAAGGCGGGCACGGGGAGCTGCCTAAGAGACGAAATGGAGAGGAAACTTCGTCTGCTGGTCTCCCACCCATCCCCGGTTGTGATTTATACGTCGCACAATGCCAAACAACGGATATTTTTAGCTTGTGATTCATCTGCTGACACCGATCCAACTTTATGCGAGGGATTTCCTCCGAATATAGAAGGTTATTGACGAACTTGGGCGATTCGACGGTGTGGAGGGGCGACTAAATGCGACGGTTGCACCTGCAACTTGAAAAAAGGGAGAGAGAAAAACAAGGGTTGTTATGAGATTGGCCCAACCGATACGCAGATCGTATGCTGGATGGATTGGACTGTGCGCCATATCTTCATCATTAAGCATTAAGCAAATTTATAATATAATATGTAATATGAGAAAATATAAAATTATAGAAAGTTACCCTTCGAAACAAATCAATAGAGGGCCAGAGAAAAATTCTTTGTCTTCAAGTGCTTTAATAGGCCCTTGTTTTTTCTCCATAAATTTGGCGAGCTAGAATAATTTTGAACCTCCCTACGCGGTCCACTTTCGAATGTTACGGAATCACAACACCGTCTACTTTTTCCTCCATGATGGTCTAAAGAGGGCAATCCTTTGATCCACAAATTATGGGTCCAAAGTACTTAATTTTAAGGTATCCAGAAACTTTATTTTAAATATTTTGAAGCAACTGTAATAAAAATGTTAGATAAAATAGATAGATAAGGCATTTGTCATTAAAACCAGGAGCGGTTCGTCCATATACATTGCATCCCTAAGCAAATTAAGGAAAAATATATACATATATATATAAACAATCCACAGTCCCGTTGTCTATTGATTAGGTATACGAAAATATAAATATAATTTATATTTATTAACACATTGCCTACGGGGGACGTGGATTCGACGTCAAAATCGTATTTTTGTATGTCCGGGGCGCGCATAACCCACGCTAGCCGACACTACGCGTTTGATCGGCTGTAACTTATACAACAGTCTTTTTTAAATATTTTTTTTGGTCAGATACTTCAGACCTTGCGGAGAATTTCGGCAAAAGCTGCTAGTGCATATTTATATGCACTAGCAGCATTTATTCGAAATATTTTAGTTATTGAGTGTAAATTATTTAAGAATTTATTGATTTATTTGGTAATTTATTTGTTACTTATGTATTGTTATTTTTCAAATATTTTCTCATTGGTAGGATGTTTTATTTTTGATGAACAATTCTTACTGGTGTGATATCGTCATTGTTCTCTTTAATTAATGACGTTCCTCAACATTCGGATTTTATAAAAACAACTGTTTTGGATAATAAGAATTATGGCCTGTCCAGCGACCCAAGGGCTGAAGACCTTAAAGTTCCAAACACACAAACATTCGATATGAATATTTAAAATTCAAGATTTGAAAGACCATTTTCAAACCATGTTTTATAAAAAAAATCAATTACGCCCGTTCCCAAAATGTTTAGTGACTCCTGCTTTCGGATTAAATTTTTTTTTTACAATAACTCTTCAGCAAATTTTGAAGTTTAAGTAATTTAATTTTTGGCTCAATATCTTGATTAATAAAAGAGTTATGATTTTTTTTGTAAAAGACGACGTTTCACCAAATTTCGGCGAATGCGCCCCGCCCCAGCGCAAGTTTCACCGTGATTCGCCCCGTAGGCAATGTGTTAATCTGTCCGGTGCCTACGCGGGCAGTGTCGTTGTCTGCAATCAATGCAATTTATTGTTATAATGAAATGGAAGCGAATAAGAGTACCATGGATATGGTTTTCATGGGACTTATAGTGTTGCGGTTTCTCGTCTTCTTCGGCACTTCAGTAATTTTTTAAAATGTATAACGTTGCTACCCACTTACAGCATATATTTAGACAATTCATTTTTTGTGAAATGAAGGTCATCAGTCTCTCAATAAATCAGAATATGAGGCAAGGTTCGACTGGATAGATAAAATATATTGCGAATACGATATATCCGAAAATAAAAATAGTAGAGCTGTTGTAACTCGCTGAATATGAGAAGAAGTTTGACAATAATATAAGACTAGAGAAATGTGATGAGAATCTACAACTGTTGTTCAAGTTATTAAAATTAGTTCTTGCTTTTTTAGAACTGGGGATTGACATTATAAGTCTTAGGATTAAAATATCAATTTTACTATACAATTATAGTCAGGAAAACCTAAGTTTTCATCAGATTTTACAGAGAACTTATATGAGATTTTAGAGAAAAAAAATAGTATATTCAACTGTCATATCTTTCAATTCAGAAATTCTTTATTTATTTATCTATCTATGATGAATGATAGCATAACAGAAAGATTCCAAAGGGCCATTCATCCATATATATATATTTGATATAGGCTTGATAAACATTATAAAGAGTCTAAAGATACAACGGGAATAAGATAATTTTAAAAGACAAAAAAAATAGAAAAATATTTGGGTTTTTCTATTTTTTACGGTCTTAGGACAACGAATAACCATACATTATTAATTAATTATTTGACTACAAAGGAAAGATGACACAGCAGAAAGATTTCAAAGCGCCATTCACCCATATGAAGATTTGGTAAAGATACTAAAAATGCAAGGAAAATGAGTCGCTCACTCTTATATTCCCCCAGTGTCAAACCACGTCACTGGGTATTTTTTATTATTATTTCAGATAGATTGAAATTTATATTATTTGTTTTATAATTATTTATTCAAATATAAATTAAATAATTCCATCGCCACAAACTACCCATATAAATATGTTTTTTCATAAAACAAGCGGAGGTAATGGGTATCTTCCTCTTACACACCCCCTGGCCAGTGTTATGAAGAATTCCCTGAATTAATAGTATTCGTCGGATACCTATCCAACTACTTAGCTCAGTCGCAGTTAACTTACATTATCGAAATATATGCATGTTACCTACAAACCAAAACACGACCAACCCAGCCCAGTCTATGTGCAAAATAAATCAGACCATTATTATTTTTAAAGTCCTAAAAATCTCCAGGACGTAGGTAACCACAGGACGAGTTGAGATTTTATGAAGCAGTGTTTTGGTCTCTGATTTAAATAGCTTTGCTCGTTTAATCCTGATATTTATATATAAATACTTATATGCAAATCTTTAGTGCAATATTACGTTGACTAAAATTATAGATTTTTTCCGAATAAAAATGAATAATAGTATATATACATTTGATTTATCGTTCGTCAATATATAATACTATTCTTCTATTAAGCATTCGTATCTATTGATATCGTCCCCATCAATTAGAACAATTTTTCAAGCAATATCTACACGTCAAACAAAACATCAATATTAAAAGTAAATTCCATTAGGCGCACATCAAAGAAGAATAACGACATATCGTTTTAGTACAACGAAACCGTATCATTTCTATGTTTGAGTTATACATGTCATTAATATAGAGTGAATCAATAAAAAAAATGAGCTAAGAATAGATATTTTAATCAATTTTCAGTGGAAAGTGTCGTCCCACTCTCAGCGGACGAGTAAAAGCGTTTATTTTCCCGACGCCGAACTGCGATGCTTCATCTTTGCTACTTCCAACTTCTTTCGTAGACGAAATTTCGGTAACTTGACTATGGAGTGTCTTTGTTTTATTTGCTTTTGCGAGAAGTAATTGAATAAAAATACCGACATAGCGGCGCAGACCGACTAAATCAAACAGATGCGACAAAGATCTTAAAGAAAGTGACTTGGTCCATGAAATACGTGCATCATTCGATTTTCTCGAACGCCGGAGAATCGCTCTGCTATTAAAAACAATATAATATTATATCTTGTTAGTTACGTTCGATGCGATGCTGTGCCATACAGAAGTATAATGCATAATATAGCAGTGAAAATATAAATTTTCCGATAAATTGCCAGCCATTACTCTCCTGCATATGGGAGAGAATAAATTCTCCGGATAATAATGTAGTGACTGAGTGCTCTCCGCGTTCCATGGAAATAGTGACAATCAAGAATGTGAGGGCGAAGAAATATATGAATGAATACCGTCGTAATTCATTTGTGAGAACGAAAGCGAAAGACAAACGACATTGATATATCAAATTAGGCATTTGTAACAGAAATACTTTATATTTTTGGCACTTACATTGCTATTTTTTAAAGATGGCACTTTAAACTGTCGCATATTTTATAATTCAGGTTAAGGCTTCGACTGTCTTAATTTTATCCGCAATACGCTATATATAGAAAATTATAAACGATCGATTTTCCTGATAAAAATTCGCACACGAAAGTAACTTAATATATGACGTCAGTTAAAATTACTCTTGCATGCATCAAATATTTTCAAACCAAGGACACACTGACACTCATTAAATAATATCGCAATTTTTAATGTATGCGAATAAAAAGTTCTAACATATTCAGAGAAACTATATCATATGTGATATAAAAAAAAATGTCGCGTTCAATTGGGGGTTAAATTGTTCGCGTAACAATAACTTGCGCAAAATGTTCCGACATAAGAGATAAAATTCACGAATATAAAAATAAAATTTTAATACATTTTCGAAACTTTTCCGTGCGTGAAACTAAAAAGAAAAATCCCCGCCCGGTCTCCTAAACATTTTTCCTCCCCTGCGCGTTCGCATACCGACGCCGTGTAAATTATTCAAATGGCGTTTCTAATATTAGAAAACGAATTTGACGTATAATTTGCTAGGAAAAATTTAAATCACCGATTGTCAAAGCGTACCGAATCGGAAAATTTTAAATAAAAATAAAACACGCTCTATAAATAGCGCGGTGGAAATTCGCGGCCACAATGGCAGCCTGGCCATTTTCATGGGGCGCGGCCATAAAATAACCAAATTGCCTCCTAACGAGGTTAATATCACACCGAATGAAAAAATTTACATGCAGGAAATTAACCGATTGGCCACATACACAAATGAAAAAAAAAAAAAAAACAATAACACATTTTTATGGTCCAACCCCCCCAATTCCAATTGCGGCAAAAATTCTAAATTTAAATGGCGTAACACCATAAGTGCATGTTGGACGCGATAGTCATCAATTGAAATTACCTTTCGTGTTCAAATATAAAGTGTGCAGATCATTAAAAAAAAATAACAATCGTTAAACGTCGGATGAAAGTCGTGTGTTGTAAGATGGCTGTCAACAAGGTCACGCAAGATGAATTTAAATGACAGGTATAACAAAAACCCGTATATATTATTTATTATTTTTTACCAGGACTCTTGACTTGACGACGCTGTGGAATCGTTTTAAACAAACGACAATGCCTTTGAGATGTAATGCCGAAGATGGATTATTTAAATCAGATATGCTTCTAAAGTTTAGCATAAAGATTAAATAAGGACTATCCATAATTTGATGAGATTCTTATGCTTCTTCAGACATTTAACGAGGATACAGTTTGCATAATAAATGCATAATTATGGTCGAAAATATGCAAAAAAAAGAAAAGAAGACGATTTTCGATACGCCAATTCGCCAGAATTTTATCTCTTTGCTTTTCGTCAATGGTATTTTAATCATATGATGAGACCATTTAAAAAATATTATACAATTTTTAGACTTCAATCGTTTCGCGTTCTACAAGAAAAAGTGGAAGGTAAACGGTGGTTGAAAAGAATGAAGCTATCGTGGATCCGTAAAATTCGCTATTAGACAGGGTCGGGAGTTCCTGAATAATTTTAGCTAACATATTTATTGAGAAAAGACAAAAACATGAAGTCATATACGTCCGAAAATGGACAAGGCACTTAAAAATGAGGAAGATAAAGACAGCTAATTTCGAAAAAATGAAGAATAAGTTAAAAATATTACAAACAATGTTATGTCCGCCGAAAACTATGAATTTAGGGAATTCTTTGTAACAATAACCAGGGGGTATGAAAGAGGAAAAATCCCATTACCTTCGCATGTTTTATAAAAATATTTATCTAGGTAGTTTGGAGCGTTGGAATTATTAATTTTACTAATAATATAAATTTTATTCTAACTAAAATAATATTAAAAAAAATAATATTAGTATGAGAGACTCATATATATCTTGTATCTTTAGAATCTTTATATGGTTAAATGGCGCTTTGAAATCTATTATGTTTTGCCATCCATCCATCGTAGTCAAATAAATATATAAATAAATTATATTCAGAATCAAAATATTATAAGAAACAAATAAATAATTCCATCTTAGGACTCTATATATAAAAGCGATGATTAAAAATGATTAGTAAAAGATAGGATAGTCATAAGAAACTTATGCAAAACGATGGCGACTTAGAGTGAAATAAATGAAGAAGGTGACATATAAGAGATATTTTTTTAGAAGCTCTTTGAACCCCTCATCGATAAAGAATTATATAAGCATTGTTCTAATAAATAAATCGTCACAGTTTTGCCTTCAGTAGTGGGGCTTTGACGTTGAAGAAATACTTAATTTTAACCTACTGCGGAGGACTTCGTCATTTTGTTATTTTTCTACGCTTATCTGCATTGAAAGCACGAAATTTCCTTGACATAATAATATTTTCCATTAAGATCCAGATTTTCATTCGAGTATTTAAATGAAAATTCCTGGCTTTGAATCTAACAATCAAGGATAAATTTCTACACCATCTCCGAAAATGGAATTCTATCTGATATATAGACTAATGATTTATATAATATGATGTCAGCTTTAAACATATTATTCTCGAGTTCCAGTTTCTTAGATTCACATCAAATTATTTTAAGGATAAAATAATTTATCCTTAATCAATGGCTACAAACACCATGCAATTATAATATATTAGTTTAGGTATTCTATACAATTAAAATAACGAGATTATTTTTTATCGAAGTTATTTAATGGTTGAGACATAGGATATTCTTTCTAATTAGTCTTTCTGGGATTCGGCGACCCAAAGAGCTTATGAAACATACCGTAAATCTGCATTATACTAAATAGGACACCATATTTCTAATTATTATCAATTTCTGTACAATAAAAAAAATATAATTACAAAAATCTAGCCAATTTTTAATTGTTCTGTTATGTTAATTATTTATCAATATTATTAATATAAGACAATGACGATGAAAATCAAAAAAGAATATTATGAAAATTCCGTTAATGCTCTCCTAGATTCATTGAATCATAAAAATAAAATATTATGATTAAATAAATGACGCTGTAACGCAACTATTCGTAAATTCTAATCCTTGTTCCCACCGTGACAGTTTAAGGGCATTTGGCTAACGTTGAAAAATTTCAATGGCTTTTATTTTCCACTCCATTGGCCTAGACAGCCGAGAGTACACTATTGTGTAATCCTGTAACTCCCTGGAATAATGTCAAGACAAAATAATGCCATAAAAAAATATTTATCAAACACAAAAAAAATAATCGCATATTGATTAAAAATTTCAATAAACTTTGCATTTAAAATCAAGCGAAACCGTTTGATAATCCTTTGTGTATTTTTTATTACTAAATATGAAATGTATTATGTGTGCGAAAATTTTCAGCTTACGAAATGCACATAAAGTTTATGGCATCGTAGACCGAAAAATGCATCGGTTCGCGCCACTGGATGCATCGTCAGCTTTTCCCTACTGCCTTTTGAGACCAAGTTATTATCCTGTTATTGCCCCTTGCGAAACGCTCGGGGAAAAGACCCACTTCTCTCTCACACTAGTATAACTTTATCTACGGTAGAGCAAAGCAGAGATGTGGCTCGCAGCACGCACGTTAAAAATTCAAGATGATAAACAGTGGAAAATAATTGCTGCATTTTATTGACAAATATTTTTACGATCCAGTAATAATTTCGATGCGACAAATAAAAACACAATCTAGATTTTAGAAAATGTTATGCGTGAGCATCGAAATATCTGCTATCATTACAAATATTATAGGTACAAAAAACTGACGCCATTAAAATTCGCGAGTTGAAAATTATAAAAACAAAGTCGTTTTTTACAAAAAAAATCACAACTATTTTATTCAGCTGAAACTTTAACTAAAATAACATCAACATTTACTGCATAGTTAATGCAAAAAAATAATCTATAGCTTATAGCAGTGGTCACCAATTTTTTTTGTAACGTTCTGAATTAAATTTTTTATAAAAAATGGTTTGAACTCGGTCTTTTGAATTTTAAATATTTATATAAAAGGCTTATGTGTGAAATTTCAAAGTCATAATATAATTTGTATTATCGACAACAGCTGTTTTTATAGCTCCGAATGTTAAAAACTATGTATCCTGCCGATAAGAAAATATTTTAAAATGCAAAACGTTATAATGGTAACACCAGATCAAAGCAAATAATAGTAATAAACAGTGGTTTAAGTAAATAAATTCTTAAACGGTGTTCATTTTGCAGTAAATATTAAATATTAAACAATTTCTGTATACTGTACATATTTGTAAAAGAGCCATAAAATACTTCGAATAAATGGTTTTATATGCACCTTTCAAAAACAATCTCCTCAAGGTCTGAAAAAATCATATACAATAACACCCTTCACGTGGAATCCACGACCCCCATAGGCAATGAGTTAAAATATAACATTACTTCAAACGGGTGATTTTAATTTAATTATAATTATCATAAATTAAATATTACAAAAAAAATATATGGTTATAATATAAGAGCTATTGTAATTACTAAGCCTGTGGTTTTAGCTTTATTTATTTTATCATGAAAAATACATGGATAAATAGTAGATGTTGAAATATTTATTTAGTGTTCAAGTTTACCTACCCCTAATTAAATTATTTAAAACAATAGAATCCTAAAATAAAAATTAAATTAATTTTAATCTGTATTTATCATTAAATCAGCAGAAACATTCGTTCAATATTTATACATTAAGCACGAGATCAAATGATAATATATCGAATGACTTTATGTAATTCGTGTAAGTGCTACAGTTTCGAATTACACGGATTAGACGGCAAAAAATGACATGTAATAAATTCGCATCAGTCCCTTCGGGGGCATTATTAAATTTTAATTAGTCCGACAACACAGTGAGTGCCCTCGCAGGGCCATACATTATTTGGCACACAAAATTAAATTAAAACACTAAAACCCAACTACGCAAGCTCGATTATGAATTAAATTTTGCACGGAACGTAAATTAAATCTGATCATAATAATTAATAGCGAAACATTTAATTGCGAACCCTCGGCGACTCTTTAACGGCTTATTGAACTTGACCGATCGTATTTTTGGCGCCGGGATCAGTTCGAAACTCTATTGAATGTGTAATTTTAACGGTCGCATAAAATAATTAGTATTCAATGTTTTCGAATACAACGTGTAAGCACACGATAAGGAAAACACACGAAGCTCTGCTAGGGCCCCCTCGACTAATTTGCAAATGGGAGCGATTACTATGCAAAATAGATTCTGCCAATTTATGCATTGTGCCGAATAGACTGGCTAATGAATTCCGTTGTAAGTGCCTGTACACCGCAGCCAATCACAATGGAAGTGACACCGTTTTCTCGCTCATTTATTATTTAATATTTTTAATAATTGTACTTGGACGTGGACGATCTCATCTGCAGAATACGTAGACAGGATCGTATTTTATCCCCGTGGCCAGACAATAGACACAATTAATTAGCGCCGACATTGATTCGAATGTCTGTATCGAGATTGGCGCTATCAAGTTTAACGACATCGAGACAATAAAGTTTAACGATGTACCTGTAGTAACGAACCAATTATTTATAACCCGTTAAATGCCACTTAATACTTATTGATGATCCATTTTGACACCATTGTCCGTGTATACATTATTTTTTTCTATGTATTTTTTTTTTCTTTTGTCGACGATGAATAGGCCTCGACCTTTGATCACAATAGTGTGTCTACTATCGCAGTCGCTACAAGGTCGCTAGCATTATTTATTTTCATTTTTTTCACATCAGAACACCCGATTGTAAAAATATAGAGAATTCGGCGGAGGAATTTGCGAAAAAATAAAAATAAATTTGAAAATGTATACCAGTGCTCTGCAATTCTAATGACATTCTTATAGTAAACTAAAATATTTGAAAAAGCACTAAAAACTAAATAACATATATAACCATAACCAGTGGTGACGATAATGCAAGTCAATCGCGACTGAGATAAGTTAGTACGACGAAAATTATGAATTCAAGGGATTCTTTTAAACACTAACCAGGGGGTACGTAAGTGAAAGAGACCTATTACTTAAGTTTGTTTTATTAAAAATATTTATTTAGATAGTTTTCGCCATCTATCCTTCGTTAAATAAATAATTATAAAAAAACAATATAAATATCGATCCAACTGAAATAATTAAAAAAAATTACCAGTGTCGTAGTTTGATACTGAGGGAATATTAGTGTGAGAGACTCATTCCCCTCGCATCTTTAGAATCGTTATCGAATCTTTATATGGGTGAATGGCGCGTTGGAATCTTTTTGTTATGCTATCGATCCATCTTAGTCAAATATATAAATATCAAAAATAGTATTTATCTAAATAATGTATGGCTTATAAATTAGGGGTTGATTTACATCTAACTACACCCATCCCTCGCTTAACACGGAAGAAAGGTTCTGCAAGATCATCGTATTAAGCGAGACTAACAAATGTATGTTATGTTCCATCGTAGTTCAAAAAAAAACGGTAATCCGTGATTGTTCATCTTTTTAGATATTCTTGTAAATCTCCTCATATCTGGAAACGCATTGTTTAATTTCCCGTTGAAATTTCAAAGCTCGATCCATATCTGGATCATTATTTA